>JAXQQM020064174.1:0-59231 GCA_034641835.2 Pinus albicaulis | reverse complement strand
TATGAAAACCATCGGGTGCATTGTTCTTGGCATCATTGATAACCTTGTTCGTTGCCCTGTGTTGGATCTAATTTAGTATTATTCATAAAATAGTATCTTTTATATTAGTTAAACACCCTTGCAGTTTCCTACAACCCCAAAGCTTCTTAGCACATTGAACATAAATATTTGGCTCTCCTAAACTCGGTTGTGTCCTTAAATGAATCACCCATGCTTTCGCCAAGAAGGTCTGTAACTTTGTGGTACTTGTACATAAGGAGAAATGACCTTTGTAATAATAGGTGTGGTTTGCTGTGCTCTATTATTTACCAATATGAAGCAATACTTGTGCCCTTAGCTCATATAATACAATCCTTGATGGAGTCAATGCAAATGTTGCTTCCTATTATCCAAGTGATGTTCCATATTCTTCTCCTTCTATTAATTACCTTAATTTTCTTACTCAAATTACCAATCACTCTATCAATAATTTGCATCAAATTGTGACATACCGATCTTAGTTTTCTTATTCTTCATGAATGACAATAAAAGCATCCTCATTTCACACATTTCTCATATTTGAGCTAGTGTTGCAAGGTGTTGAGAAAAAACATTTTGCATCTTAGATACACGGTAAAAATGCAGTTTCTCTTGATGATCTGAGGATTTTATAGCCTCCATTGCAGACTATTATTATTTTTTTGTGAATTGTAGAATTTTCTTGACCTATATAAATCTTGGTAGTCTCAATCATCTCCCTAGCCTTGTCTTTTCCATCGTTCACATATATTAGCTTATATGGGATGCCCTTTGACAAAGTGGAATTATTATTCACATATTTCTGTTGCAGGCTTGCATGTATATAGTCGTTATTGTTAACCTATTAGATTATGCTTCTAGGAATTGGAAAAGTAAATCATATGCTTATTCACTTACCACAGATTTCCAAGTGGCGCATTCAATTCTAATTCAAGCTGGACTTCTTTCAACTCGAGCTTGGATTATTCATTTATTGAAATACCTTTAACACAAAGCCAACATAACATGTTTTAACTAAGCACTATTAAAATCATCATTAACATAGGCAAGACTTTTACAATTGATATTTGAATATATAGTTATTCCCCTTGAGCACAATTATTAAGTCCCTGCCCCTGCACCAGAAGTAAAGTTGAGAAATTCCTTATCAACGATATGCATCCAATGACCATTTGTCCAAGGTTGAGAACAAAAAATAGATTTCATTTTCTTTTCTTTAATACCTTAGTTATACGTATCGTACTTTGGTAGTTCTTGTATAACACCGGAGATGGATATAAATGAAAATTATTTCTTTCATTCCCAAATTTCCGTTTGAACTCTTGTCCTTTAGCACTGTGTCATTTCGTTTCCCTTTGAATGGTTATTATGTTTGCTAGTTGCGCAGAGATTAGGGAGGTGAGTCACAGATTCATGATAAAGAATTTCAAAGACAACGAGGAAAAAGTTCCATTGCAATTGCGACAACGATTTTGCGATAGTGAGGTCGTAAATAATGATCACAATTCATATTGGCGAGAGGGTGAGTCCTGAACTATTTTGTGCCTGTGATTTGTGTGTAGGTTTTAACCCTGTATAGAAATTATCTGCAAACGAATCTTAAAAACATAAAATAAACAATATCAAGAGAATAAAACATAAAACAGATATACACATAGATTTTCCCCTGGATCCCAAATCGGGACTACCAACTTGCCTTTTCATTATTTTCCTTTTAGTGTTACAACACATATATGTACATGCTGAAGCATTCATAAACCCCAATCCATTAACCCTGGATTAGAACATAACCGTAGTTCCCTTGATCGGATCTACAAAATACCAGGGGCCGAAAACCATCATGCCCCAGAACCATGTGCAAACCCATGCACAAAACCATGGGTGGGTCTGACCACCGAAAAATAGGGTCCGCGCGTGTGACTAATCGTGGAAAGAATATAACACATACCCAACATTGTGATAGCAGAGTCATAATTTGGGAAGTGAGATTTATTGTGATATTGTGCTTTCCTCAAGTGCGCTTTAATCCCTTTAGTCACATTTTCACAATTCAACTATTTGTACCATTGATCGCATTATTATAGTTTCTATTGCTTGCATTATAATAGTATTCATCGTATGCACTTATGTTATATTGCAACACATTTATCAATATATTTATCACATTCTTGCAATAGACTTTGTCTCTTATGACATTGCATTACATTTTACTGCAATCTTCACCATAAGTGCGACTGGCTTGTTTCTTATCGCACTATCATAATATTTATCGCAATGCATCTACATAGTCTTCATCTAAGCCTTTCATTACTGTCTTTTAACATCAAAGATTCACCGTACCACACCACATTAGCATAGCTTTTATTGCAGTGTATCAAATAATATACATCTCAACGAAACCTTTAACATAACCTTCATCTTCATTACATGTGTTTACCATAGTTCCCATCACATCCTTTGACACAATATCTATTGCAACTTCTTTACATAGTTTACAAATTAACACATCCTTCAATGTAACCTTGATGGCAATTCTTTAATATAGTTTACATATGAGCGCATGCTTTTAGCATAGTCTCCCATTGCAACTCATAACCTTTCAACACATGCATTAGACACAGTCTTTCATTGCACAACCTGGTGTTATATCATAGCACATTATCATAATAGTATTTCGCATCACACAACCTTAACATAATCATTAGCTTCAATGCTTTATCATTGTCTTCATCGAAAAATTTTCTTATCTGTTATCGTTTCCTCAACAAAATATGCACATTAACCTAGATTCCTCAATGATTTGTGTGGTAATTATACAGGAAAATAAACCTTTTGTGGCAGTTCCATTATTGCAAGACCCTTTGGTGTAGCAACACATTAATATAATTTGTGTATATAATATACACGCCATCTATGAAAACCTTCTTCCTAGGTTGGTTTTTTAAGTCCATTCATTGTGTCCAATGTTGATCAATATTGTGATGGGCCAATCATTTGACAAAGATATATTTTATTCTAAATTTCCATATATCACACACTCTATATGGATCATTAATAAAAACAATGACTTTAAACATTGTCGTTCCTTTGAAAGGAACCAATCATTAGAGAAATTTTGAGGTCTAAAATGGGTCTCCTAAGAAAAATGTACAGCCAAAGTAAAATTTATAAGAACCAATAGGATTAAAGATGATGGTGTCAATTATGGGGGATTATTCACCATTTTTGGGGTGAAAAAGTAAAAAGATTAAAATAAAAAAAATTATAAAACTACTTTTTTCAACTTATCCACCTAAGCTTTTACTCAAATTTCGAGCGTGAGTAGTCATTGGATGAAAAATTTCATTCCTCATCCAAGTACTACCCATGTTACATACTTTTGAACGACCCTTCTACACGAAAAATAAGAAATACATGAAAAACGTGATTGCAATCATGTTTTTTCATGTATTTCTCATTTTTCATTTAGCACAGTCCATTGAAATTATGCAAAATGGGTACCTTGTATGAGGGATCAAATTCTTCATCTATTGAGTGTTCCCACTTGAAATTTGAGTAAACCCATAGAGAGATAAATTGAAAATATGAGTTAAAAAAGTAGTGTTTTTCTTTTTTTCCTCTAAAATTTGATGATGTAATCTAATCTTATTTTATTATTTCCACTATTATTTTATAACTTCCTTAGGAGGCCAATTTTGCACCTCAAAATTCCCCTAATGTCATTGCAATTTTTTTCAACATGTTCGTTTGTCTTCACTCTGGGCCTTTTCTATCTTAGTATCAAATATGCCACAATTCCCACTAAAATACTCACAACCAATAAAATACATGCCAAGAACCTTTCCCAAGAGTCTGTATGGTTTGAGTTGGAGAAAAATTCTCTATTGCGCGTAAAATAAAACTGTTAAAGCCTAGTCAAATGGGAGAGTTCCCACTTGTTGATTTTTTCAGTACAATTAATACAACTACTTTATTTATGAACTATGGTAATTACTTGTGCCTATATATTATAGTTCTTTTATCTTCATTGAGTATATTTATTTACATCTTGTTCCTATACTCTATTTTATGCAAATACTTGCTTAAAATATGGTAGATAGTAAGTGATGGTAAATACGTTATTTACACAAGTATGAACTATTTTTCAAGGATCTTAATTTTAGGTGGTTTTGTTGGTTTCATTTTTTAAAATTTTCTTTCTTCTAATTTAAAGTTTAATTTTCTTTCATGTTTTTACATAGAATTATAAATGAATCAAGGTTTTGAAGATTGTAACTAGGTTCGGTCTTCATAAATTGTATTTGATTCAATATTTATTGTGCTTGTCAAAAGAATAAAGAAAATAGTTTTATATTAAATTATTAAATGACTTATTAAAGCATGGGTTTCATGCTTGGGTCATATTATTTTAGGTCAAAGTCCTCATTGTGGACTTATAGAATTTATTCTGAGTTTATAATGTCATTTCAGATTTAAATTGACTCATATCGGGCTTTTGAATCATGCAATTAGGTCAAGTATTGAGTCAAATATGGTTTATGGCGCCTCCACATCAAGTTAGCATTCAAGTGATTAAGTCAGCCTCAATTCCAGTAAATCAAACCCATCAAAAGCCTATAAATACAGGGAGATTGAATTCATTTGGAGACATCTTTCACACACTAAAAAATTCGATATCTTTTGTTGCATTAGGAAAAAGTGCGAAGTGAAGGAAGGGGTCATTTGAAGTGCGGTTTTGGGCAAGCTAATAGATTGGAAGAAAATCGAAAATTTGGTATAAATCTCTCTCTCTCTCTCTCTCATGCTATAGTTTGGAAGATTGAAGTTTTTCATTATTTGTTGCATCGGTTGCTGCTTCAGTTGTTGCTGCTAAGAGAAGAATAGGTCAAAGTTGATTTTGCTAGATGCTGCCTTGAGAAGTTGTATTGGGTGAAATTCAAACTCCTAGAAGCAAGATCAAAGTCTTTCCTTCAAGATCAAAGTTATAGAAGAAAGATCAAATTTCCAAGGTCGAAGTAACTACTGCATAGTGTTGTTGTTGACAAATTAAACAAGGATGAAAAGGAGGGCTGACTTGGTGTGGAGGAAGTCTGAGTCAAGGTCAAGAGTCTCAAGAATTACTATTGAAGGAAGAATTACTAACTACGTTTTCCCCAAGAGTAGGATTTTTCCCTGGATTCTCGCCTACATCTGGTGTCCTTGATCTATGTGCATTTGATTTGATATTTGCTTGATGAACTAAGAAGAAAGAATATAATAAGAACATAATAACAACTAAATAATATCACAAGTAAATTATCAATAATAAGAGAATCTTTTTTCCTTTTTGATCCTCTAACATGGTATCAAAGTTTTGGTGAAAGAATAATGAAAAATGCAGTCTCAAGGATTTGATCAAGGAGACATAAGAAGTTCATTAAAGGAAACTCTTTAAGGAAATAAGTCTTCACAAATTTCAAGAAATATGTCTAGCACTATCAAGGGAGAGAACAAGCTTGAAGGAGCTTACAACTATAGATCTTGGAAACAGAGGATTGACCTCCTATTTGAAAAGAACAAGGAATTAGACTTGGTATAGGGAAAAGTGAAGAAGCCCACAAAAGAATAAAGTGATGTTGATAAGGTAAAATTTAGAGAATTGGAATTAGTGGCTATGAATTTTATGGTTGAAGGTGTTAGTGTCAATATTTTCATCCTGCCATCAGTGATCCAAATCCTCTTTTCATATCACTTTAGGAGTCCCACTCAGAAAATTTTATTCATTCTACTAGGTCATGAAAAAATTTACTCACTGATGGTAGCCCAAAGTAAAAAAATTTCACTTTTTCTAATTTCCATTACTTGCTGGCTAAATTTCATACTTTGCTGATTGTACATCATCCATAATGCTAATGTCGTCATGAAAACCACTCTTTCAAAGTCTCATTAGGTCTTTAGGGTTTTTTCAATGTTTCATTAGGTTTCTAGGGTTTTTTCCAAGGTCTAATAAAACACCATTTCCATTGCATAAAGCCAGTAAAGTAAGAGAGTGAACAAAATAACATCTCTTTACCATGTAAAGATGATTTGCAAAGATGTAATTCTGATTCCAAAGTTGTGATTTTCATCCTAGAATTTAATTTTTATTCCAAAAATATGTAACTTTTATTTTTATTTTGTAATTTATGTCATTTAATATGTAATAAGTACAAGGTTCCCAAGCTGCCAACTCAGATTTCCACATGCCAACAAAGCAAATATCAAAGTACAAAGAGTTCCTAGTCCATCAAAATGATCAATTTTCAAAGGAAAGAAATCAAAGTGAAAGGGTTTAATTGTGAAGTTTAAAGGTGAATTTGAACATAAGAAAAGTGGGTCCCAAATCTCAAAACATCCAATCAGTTATCACTCAATAATTTCTTAAGGTTAAAGAAATAACTCACCAAGGTAACCACAAACCTACTTTTAAGCTTTAGGATTTAGCCTTCCTAATGCTCAGAGAGGGCTCTCTCTATATGATTTATCTTTGTTGATTTTAGGCTAGTTATGTAGGGTAAATTAGTTTTGGATTTTGATTTGATTTGGTGGTGAAATCACTTAATTTAGATAGGTATATGTAGTTTTGTATTGTATTGGGCTAATGGAGTCAATGTGTCAAGTAGTCAGATCATGTTCAAAGTCTAAAGGGAAAATGTTTACAGGGAAAGATAACTGAGTTACTTCAGATCTTCAAGGCTGATGGTGAAAATGGTTTCAATGGGGGTAAGAAAGAAATTAAGGGTTCTCAAATTCGGATAATGAGTGAAAAGGCAGAGATCAATTGAAACTAGGGAGAAATAAAGGGTTCCTTAGTCTAGATATCAGTGGAAAACATATATATGATAAGCAGTTAAAGGTAGAGTGATTTTAACATGTTCTGAAATAATACTCCTGATTTATCATTTAGATTTAGAAAAAAATTCAAGTATTGATGAAAAACATAAGAAATCGACAAAGAAACAAGTAAAAATACTTCATTGTATTGGCCCAACACATGAGTCCTGTAATATGATGCTTTATTGCTTTAATCCAGTCTGTTGACTTGAAAATTGGTACAATCACCTTTAGGTTCACAATAGTACAACTATAGAAATGTTCAGCAATTCATCCAGCCTCAATACTTCAAATGATAAAGTATTGATACAAATTCTAAATTAGAATATCTTGAAAAAGTATCAAGATTGGATTACAAATATCTCAAACTGTATTACATAAATATAACTTAAATAAAGGACACACAAAACTAATGAATCTATTTGGCACTATATTTATGGATTGCTGGTGGCAAAGAAGATAAATTTGAATTTTATAGCAACTCTTAGTTGATGATGAGGCTTCCAAGTCACTAACTACCTCCTTCCTTTGTGCATTTTGCTCCATAAATTCTGGAAACTTAGGGTCCAGTGATACATTTTTATATCTCAATCTGAGATAGATATGTAAAACTTGAAAGAGGTTATTGTAGATATATATGTTATTGATATAAACCTCTCTCAGTTTCCCAAAATTAATTTCCAGCTGTTCAAAATATACTCTGAAAACATATGTCTAAAACAAGATTTCGCACAATCTGAAAATTAGGCCGTGAAGATGTAAATGTATTTATCATTCTGTAATATATGTGTAAAAAGTGAGATAGGTTTTTGTATAATGGCCTCTTATAAACACAAACATGCTCCATTTTTTCAAAATTAATCTTGGATTGGCCACAACAGTTTCTGCAAAACTATGACTTAAACAGGAAATTTCTGGAAAATGTCCCTTCCTGCTCTATTTTCATCTTTTAACCTTACTGTTCTTTTAACTATTTTTACTTTTACTTCGGATAAAATTCATTGTTGCTGGTGAGAGTGTATTCATCTCTGTTTAACCATTACTGACTCCGTGTTTAGTTTTACTGTTTTACGTTGACTGCTCTATTTTTACTTTTACCTTTTTACAGTAAGATGTATGTAACAATGAGTAAAATATGTCATGGAGAGTTGATTTTAACAACCTCGTTGTTGCCACTGTAGATGTTTTTACTCTCTTAAAACCAATTTACTGTGTAAATTATCCTTTCTTTGCTGTATTACTGGTTTAGCTTGATTTTCCTTCTGTGTTATGAAACTTCTTCTTTAAATCCCGAGAATTTGGATTAAATAGTTGTGAACTAGTATCAACTGTTTATCAGATTTCTTAGTATGCTGATATACCTGCAAAAAAAACAATAGTTAATGAAATAGAGGTCTATATGAAACAAGCAATGGCTTCTTCTGTGTAAAAATGGTAACGGAGAGGATGAAATGGTGTAATTGGGCAATTTATAAGCATTTTCATTCAACAATGAATGCATTGAATGCGTAGGTGTATTTGAATTGATAGGGAGGTTTATGTGCCGGGAGGAAAACTGCTCAGTGGTTTTTGCAAGCTCGAAGGGTGGTTGGTGGTAATGTTTATGGCAATTCGATCCAATAAGAATTGGCCATGTAGCTTGGAGCGGAGCTCTGAAAACTATGTTTATCACAAGGTTTGGGGTGTGTTAATCATCGCGCTAAGGAATGTGTGACAAGGGATAATGATGGTCGAATCTAGCGGATGAAGATCACACGACTGGGATGATGAGATGGAGTTATAGGGTTGTAAAAGGGGTGGGGTCCGGTACATATTACATGCAGTAGGTTTATATGTATTGGTCGGGGTTGTATATATATAAAGGATTTAATTTAATACGGGATTAAAAGGTTTATAATGGGAACTAATACTGTATGTTAATAAATTAATAAAATGAAATGTAAAAATACACTAATTATAGTGTAAAACTGCTATCAGGGATAGATTTGTTCTCAGTGAGGCCCGTTTTAACATTTTAACATTTATACTTAGGATAAAGTATTTTTGGGTTTTTTAGGAGCTTTATGAAATAAATGGAAATTAATAAAGGGGTTTCACTTTTCTTAAGTAAAATGTGTGTTTAACTTAGGAAAAGGGGCTTTTTGCAAGGGGGAAAAGAGTGAAACAAGGGGAAAGAGTAAAAATGGAGGGGATGGGGTATTTTTACAATGGGATGATTTTGGAAGGAAGTTAGTAAATGAAATGACCAATTTTCTCCTTATCCATGATTGTAAAAACTGCTTCTGCCTACCCATCTGCTATCTTAACATTTTTTCTTCATTTACATGGGTGCATTTTTTCCAAGGGCTCATATTAAACTGTTGAGCTCATTTTATTCTCTACCTAAATACTGATATGCCAAGATTAAACTATTTGGCTAGATCTTTATTCTCTATGTAACAACATGAAATTTAAAGCATGAAAGTTCAAGATTAATTAGTTTTACTTTCATGGATTGTGGCATTTTTGACAAGCTGCACACAATCTTATTTGCAAAAATTAAACTAAAGTAGTGGCATTTGAATGTGCAACACTTTTATGTTTTTATTTTGTGGGGTACATATTTAATATTATTTTGATATTTGTTTCTTTTTGTCCTTTGATTATTCTTTTAGGACATACCCTCTTCACAATTTTAAATATGGGAATACATTTGCAGAAAGTAAAGGTATGTACAATATTTCAAGATTTTAGCAGAGCCAATTCAAAATTATGAATCCTATTATTATAGGACCCTAACAACGGCTTCACATGGGGATGGCATCTCCTTGTGAGATGTCAAGAACACCGTTGACTAATAGCCTAATCCATTGGGCCAATCCCAAACATGCATATGTCGTGACTGAAAACTCTTGAATTGAATTTACACCTTTTTCTGCAAACTGAAATCTGATTTGAGACTAAAAGGTGCTGCAACCTTCAAACAAAACTACTAAATCATCAATATCTTAGGGCCTTTTCCTTGGCTTCAAATATTAATGAATTATTTCAAAACTAGCTGAAAACTGAAAACTGAAAACTGAAATAAGCTGAAATCCTACCTACTTACTCTAATCAGTTGTCCAACTGCTGGTTAGGTAAAATGAAACAACCAATGCAACCATTTAAGAATTATGTACTTTGATAGATTTTGCTGCATTTTGTTGTTGATTATCAAAAGTGTAATTCTGCAACCTATTAGAAACTTGTCAACAAATGAGAGGATAAGGAAATACTTGATTTCATTTGTTGACTCTAGAAACTTTTCAAAAGGATCTTCCAAGATATATACACTAATGTTTAATTGATCTAAATAACTGTACATATTTTCTTGATGGCCTCCATGCCATGAAAATGAAATATTATTTTCACTTTTATCTCCCTGCAAAATTTCAAATAAGCTTTGTGATGATATCTTTATTGAGAAAAATGTTTGACTGATGAAACCTTTATCATCTTGATCCTGAAGCTCATAGTCAGTAAAGGAGAAAGATTTTGATTGCATTCATAATCCAACATATCAGATATTGGATCATGAAAAACATGGAAGGATTGCTGCAAAAATGGAATTCCATAAATTTCTTCATGCTGCTCATTTTTTGCTTTTGAGATATTATACCACATTTCCTTTAAAAGCTGAAATGATTCAAAACATAGTGGTATAGAATTTTCCTGTGTTATTTGATCAGATGTTTCAATGGAATTCGATAACCGTACTTGTGAAACTGAAAAATCTTGATCAAGGGATTTATTATCTTCTTCGTTGTGAATAACAATTCCTAAAGACTGGTGATTGTTGATTACATCAAAGTTGTCTCTAATGAACTGAAATGAAGCAAAACAAATAGGTAAAAAATGGGCCACTTGTTTCCAATTTTTCTGCGCTTTCTTCCTCACTCTCATAGCTGATTTGCATTAACTAATCTCTGTATTCCATCTGTTGAAAATGTGTTTTTTGAACCTCCAAACTAGCTACTGATTGCTCTGTAAATTTAGTTTAAGTTTGAAGAACATAATTCTCATCATATCGATCATAGTTAGGCAAATCATTAAATGAAGGAATGTCATCAAATATACACATTAAATCGGTAGATTCCTCTTCCACATATTGATCTGTAAATCCATTTTCTGATCTATGATAATTGGAATTAGCAAGAATTTGTTCATGGCTATCAACCACTTCTATTTCTTCATGGTGATCTTGAACAAAAATTTCATCTTTCATAATGTTCTTCTATATGATTTCATCTAGTTTTCTTACCAAAAGGTTGAGTTTTACCTCTGCAATGTTTTTCTTCTCTTCTTCTGCTTTCAAATTTTCCTTTCTAATTTGCAGATTAACTTCTACATCAACTGCAATGTTCTGCATCTGTACAAGTGTTTCTGAATCTCTTTCTCTTAACTGAAATTCTATTTCTAAATCAAAGGCACTTGAATAATGTAAGAGAGTTGAATCATTTGGAGGTATAGTATTTTATGGTATTGAATAATAAGGTTGAATAAATTTGTCAGAAAATTGTTGTATTGTTTCATTTGGATGTCTTTTTAATTGATTATATTCTTCTATGATCACAAAAATATTGACTTTAATTATCCATCTCTCAAGAGAAAGTCTGACAAACTGGTGGAAATTTGAAATGCTTGCATTAGGCAGATTCTTGAACCAACTCTTTATTCTATTTTGTAAAGAAAGAGAAAAAAGTCTGATTCTAACATCATCTTCATCAATCTCAAATAGGTCCAGATAATTCTGAAAACTTGAATATGTTTTTGGGCAGTGATGTTATTATTTTCTCCATCAAACTTGGGAAGAAATTTGTAATAGTTATCAGGGAAATCATGGAGTATAGGAGGTAAAATGAAGGGCTTATATCTATGAGGAACTTTACAAGGTATAGGAATATGCACAGGGATTGTAAGATCAGTATTGATTATTTTAGGCTTCTTAGTTGGAAAATGATCATCATAAGATTCAGAAGAAAGCTGCTCGAAAGGATTAGGAGAATTAGTATTTACAATCTTTAAAGGAAAATAATTAAAAACTAATCTAAGATCTTCTCTAAAATACAATATACATTGAAAAAGTTTCTTAATCAGAAAGAACATGATGTCTTGGATTGTAATCCAAGTTAAAAGTCGGATCTTTCCATATTGTTCTTTTAGGTTCATTCCTCTAGTGGAGTCTTGATTGTGAAATTGGTTTGGAGTCGCCAGGTGGATGATTTTGATGATTTTAACCTTTTAATATGCAGTCTATCACCATCATAGATCGAGATACGTGCTGTAAAATATTTAAGAAAATGTTAGTCTTCAGTATAGTTACCGATGTATGTTATCACTACATTAATTTCTCCAAGATTAAAGAAAACTCAGAGGTAACCACAAACCAACTTTTAAGCAGATCAGCCTTCCTAATGCTCGAGAGATGGGTTACATACACTTTTTTGAAAACAAATTTCATTTTCGGTTCTTCAACTCAAACTTTCCATAATACTGTGTTAATACAATAATAGAATTTCATTTTACGAAAAAAATAAAAGTTATCGGAAAATTTTGTTAGCTTTCTTCTTATTTTTGAAATTTTTTTTTGTCTGATTTGATGTATCCTTGGCGTTTCTTTTGGTGTCGTTTTCTTAGCAATCAAAGGATTCATAAGAAGTCATGTTATGACGCAATGTTGTATTCATTGAAAATTTTTGTTTTTGAAAAAGCAAAATGTGTTACAACAATCTAGACAGAGTCTACTTTGTTTTCGTCATATTTTCAAAGCCAATGGATGCATATCATAATTACTAGAATTTTTTGAACTGGTCCAATACGAAAAACTGCATATTTTGGATATGTTTCGCGTCGCAAGAAATTTCTTAACATATAAGTTATAAACTAAAAATCTAAAAGCTACCCATTAGAGACGACGGACCAATGTAATGCCCCATAATTTTTTCAATTTTTTTACAATGTATTTTTGGAGATACAAAATTTTGATTTCACTGAATCACAATGACCCTCAAAAATTGTTTGCACCTATTTTATTAGAAAAATAATTAAAATTAGTAAACGTTTATGAAATTCCATAAAATTTATATTTCCTGAAAGTAGATTCAATTCTGAAAATGCTTGTCTTGGTTCCGATAGTTAATTAAAAACCTTTCATGGAGTTCAATCAGTCCAAAGTTGCAAAAACGTATTCAGAGCCTGGTTTTTGTGTAACTGGTGATGCGTTAGTTCGGTCGAACTTTGATTAAAAGTTCGACTGAACTATGTTTTGCGCCGACGGCTCGTTAAGTCTAATGAATTAATAGTTCAGCCGAAATTTTAATCAAAAGTTCGGCCAAACTTTTGTATAACTTTCCTTCGGCTGGAAAATTTTACGAAGCCCCTACTAAAACACATTTCTCTGCAATATAAATTGCCGCGAAATCATTCACAATTTTTGCACATTTCGCACATTTCATCTGATTTTATAAAGATCTTGGTTTGGGTTTAAAATCTTTTCTTCAAAGTTTGGATTTAAGAGCATTTCTTGGAAGCAAACTGATTTTGCAAAGAATTGTTTTGGGTTTAAAGAATTTTTTTGGAAGACATTTCTTGGAGGCGGCCTGATTTTGCAAAAAACTGTTTTAGACTTAAGAAATTTTATTGGACGTACATTCAAAGGAAATTTCTTGGAGGTATGTATGTTTTTTGAGTTGAAGTAAATATTTTGAGCTTCATTTCATTTTTATAAGACATTTTTCTCTCAAATTTTTTAAAGTAAGTGTTTTGGATTGGAGTACGTATTTTTTCCAAAAAATCTAAAATGAATTTTTTTAAATTGAATCTTTTGTGATGTTTTTTGTAATCGAGTTATTGTCTAATTTTTTGAAGGAAATTTTTTGAACTTCATACCCTATTATCATGGGAAATCGAAGAACTTATGCGAGAAAATATGATCGAAAAAGAGACCCTGAGGAACGTAGAGAAGAGACGAGACAATCTCGCAAAAGAAAGTTAGAAGCCCTCTCAAATATTGAAGAGGAAAATCAACCTCAAACAGAAATTGAAGCAGGTATGTAAATGTAAATATTATGATCTATTGATATATATTTAAAATTTTCCTAATGTAAAATGTGAAGCTTAATTTTTATTTGATGAACTAGTTTGAAAAATATTTTGTTTAATGTAAACGGACAGAGATATTCCTCAAAATATTGAAGAAGAAAATCAACCTCAAGTAGAAATTGAAGCAGGTATGTAAATGTAAATATTATGATCTATTGATATATTTAAAATTTTTCTAATGTAAAATGTGAAGCTTAATTTTTATTTGATGAACTAATTTGAAAAATATTTTGTTTAATGTAAACAGACAGAGATATTCCTCAAAACATTGATGATGAGATACAAAATTTTGAAAGAGATATTGAACCAATGATTGAAGATGGTGAAAATATTGAAAGAAATCCAAATAAAGAAATTGAATCACAAGGTGTATATATATATATATATATATATATATATATATATATATAACACATGCACATATCATTGAAATTATAGATATATTTATTAATTTAGTTATTTATTGAATATTTACTATTTTTTCGAATATGTACAGATGAAATCATTATCGATAATGAGATGTTAGAAAATGTTGATACTCACACATATGGAGATAAAAACCTGACCATGCTATACGATATCGTGTTAACTGCATTTTTTAAAAGTATTTCTTAAATGAGCGCGTGACAGTTCAGGCTCAAATGTTGAAAGGTCTCCTATCATTAAGGAAATTAAAATAAGCTACAACACTATTGGGTATTCGAAAATCAACCAAAGATAAAAAAATGAAGGAAGATGTGATAAAAAATATGAGTAGTGCTATAAAGTCAATTAAGAGATCTAGAGAGAAAGATGTTTCAATTGTACGTAGAGGAATACAGATGGTAATGGTTTCATCAAGTACTCAAGAGAATCGTTTGGTAACATCTATGGCACGAGCACTGGGAACCTCGTGAAAAACTTTGCACAAACATCGGAAATTTCGGCTGCAAATAGATGTAAATGATGAACTTGCTTGTTGGAGAGCTATTTGTAGGCAACCATACAAAGATAGACTTGGAGAAAATGTTAAAAAAATAATATATGAATATTGGAAGAACAATTCGCGTGTTTCGCCAACTGCAAGGCATGTGATGCGAAGAAGAATAGCACGAAATCAGTACGAAGAAAATGAAAAATATTTCTTGGAAACCACTCAGATAGAGTTATTCAACAAGTTCAAAGAAGAGAATCGTCAAATTCATGTTTCACTCAGTGCTTTTGTTCAACAAAAACCATGGTATGTAAAACCTATCAACGTACGCGACACTTGTTGTTGCCGTTATCATGTGGAATTTGAGTTATATTATGACACATTCCTTGATTTCGGTAGAACATTATGGAAGGATTCACCCCCTCCTTCCACTATCCGTGAATTCATATCTCAAATTCTATGTGAAAGAGAAAGCGATGAACTATTTTACAAAAAGAAATGTGTTGGTGGTAAAAAATGCGATGATTGTGGAAATTTAACTAAATTTCAAAACAAATATCGTATTGATATAAATGATCAATCATTGTCCAACATGAAAGTGAAATGGAAGAGATATGAATATATTGATACATCGATTCAAGGTGCAAATAGTGTTAAAAGAATTGAATTACTAGAAGACGAAATTTTTCTGATAGACTTTTTGAGAAAGTTTGAGGCAAAAATTTACAAATACACCAAGCATTCCCATAGAGCTCGATGGCAAGACTTGCAATTCAAAAAATCTCGTGAATTTTTTCCACCAGGGACCATTTTGTCAGTGATTGATTTTGCATAAAACTACACATTTGTTCCACAAAAAGAAATTCATAGTGAATACTATCATTCTGACCAAGTCTCCATGCTCGTCCATATTCTATATAGACATGCTGAACAAAATGTTGATCATATAGAAAGCACGAGTGAAAATCGACATATCATTAAAGAATATCACTTTTATATCAGTGACGATCATACACATGATACATGTTTTGTACAACATTGTTTTGGAAAAATTTATGATTCATTGAAAAATCGTGGAATAACATTCGATGAACATTGGATATGGTCAGACGGATGTGCAGGTCAATTCAAATCTACACGATCATTCTTTTGGTTGTGTTGTCTTCATAAGAAAACCTGCATTAAACATTGTTGGAATTTCTTTGAGACTGGCCATGGAAAAGGAGAACATGATGGTGCAGGAGCATGCATAAAACAAGCACTTCGAAGATATCAAATGAACCCCTCTGCAAGCCGACTTGTGAACGCTAAAGAAGTTGTTCAATGGTGCATCGCTGCTCTAAGCCATGAGACTAACCCATCAAGGGAAGTGTGAAGGTACATTCAATTTAATTTATATTGGAAATCTAATTTTAAACATTGTACATTTATCGTGCAATGATTATCTTTGATTGTATTTAGATATTGATATTTACAAATTCTTCTTTTAATTTTCCATATAAAGGTTTTTCTGGCATATTGGGATCGAAGATGTAGATAGATCAATTGGAAGTGACGTTGAAACAATAAAAGGGACTTGAAAATTGCATTCAATTCAAACAAAGTCGTCCAGAAATGTGTTTGCATTGGATAAAAGAAAATATTCTTGTTTTTGTGATGTTTGCATAGACAACACAAAATCCAATGACGTTTGTGAAAAAAAAATGTATGTGAATGATTGGAAACATACAGAGCTAAATACAAAGGGAAAAATGTCTGTTGCAATGTTTGAAGAAATGCAATCAGAGGAAACTACAATATCATCCGATGGTGATCGAGTTTCTGATCTTGTTAGAGAAGGTAACATTTGAATTACTTTCTAATGATTTAAAGATATAGAAATAAATTTAAATATGCATAATTAAATGTTAAATTTTTATTTTATTGTGCAGGAGATGTTTTTGCTGTAATTGCACCTATTGACAACGATGAAAATGTGAATTATTATTTGATGCATTGCACTGAACGAAAAATGAAATTATTACAAGACTATAATGATCACGGATTTCAGTATGACAGAGGGTCTATTATACTGAAAGGTTATTTTTTCAGACAAACTCATCAAAGTGGAGACTTTGTTTACTTTGAAGACTATGAACTTGATTCCATAAGTTGTCAATATAGTCACTTGGTGTGTGCAGCACACATAAAGTTGATAGAAGTTCAATCAAAGAAAAAATCAAAAATTAAGAGATGGAAAATGTCAAAATCCGATCATGAACGGATTATTGAAGATGGAATTCCATTAGAATTTTTTTGAGTGAATTGTCCAACAATTTATTCTCTTTGGATTAAATATGTTTTAGAACTTCCAGTACTCAACTAAAAATTGAGTTTCTTATGTTATTTGTGCAAGTGTTTTCACATGTACAAATTGTTTTGGTACAAGCACGTGCTCTAGTATCAACTGAAAGTAGCTTTTCTATACATGTGCATTAATGAAAAATGTTATATGTATTGGATATATATATATATATATATATATATATATATATGTTCTAGAATGAAATTAATTGTTCTAGTTTTACTATGTGCATTGATGAAAAATTATTTACGTACTCAATATATATGTTCTAGAATGCAATTAACTGGAACTAGTTTTTCTATGTGCATTGATGAAAAAATAGTTGGATTTTCTGGTAAAAAGTATGGACACAATGTAAATAAATCATCTGCAGTATAGTTTTGTACGAAAATTCCTTTCAGACAAGAGACTCGGAGCACTTCTCCGAATTTTGGTGGGATTTGACCCACATCTCTAATCCTGATTGAAAATATAGTACAAAATCTGCTTGTCCAATGGTCGGATATGTTCAATGTGCATTGATGAAAAATGTTACTTGTATTGGATAGATATGTTCTAGAATGCACAATTAATTGTTCCAAGTAGTTTTTCTATGTGCATTGATGAAAAACTAGTTGGATTTTTTGGTAAAAAGTTTCAACAATGTAAATAAATCGACAAGGCTACCTATTTGAGTGCGTTAACGACATTGACCCAAATTCAACAAACATATATATGTACTAGACTTATATTTCCAATCAAAATTAAAGGGATAATTTGTACATATATCTACTTCTTTAAACTCTTTTTTCAATTAGAGCTCAATTGATACATGGTTAGTTGCATTGAAAAGCTATGTTCTTCCTATTGGAAATTTTTCATTCAAACAAAACTACATGGAGAGATCAAAAGCAATCTTAAAATTCCAAATGTGCTTCAACCATCCAAAAGGGATTTGTGCAACATTACTTGACATGCCATGCCAATTATATAGTGAACAACTATCCAATAGAAACATTTAACATTATATACCACATGTGCCAAATGTAGATTGAAACCATCCAAAACTTTAAAATTTTAAATTTTTTTGATAATATATCGTGCAACATTAAAACATTAAACATCACATGCGAAATGTAGATTGAAACCATTCAAAACTTGAGTTTAAAAAACTTTTTGATTATATATATCGTTACTTCACATGCCATGCCAATTATAGTTCAACTAGATCCAATAGAAACATTTAACATTATATACCACATGTGCCAAATGTAGATTGAAACCATCCAAAAATTTAAGTTTTAAAAACCTTTTGATTATATATCGTGCAACATTAAAACATTAAACATTTAAAGTTCATTAAATATCACATGCAAAATGTAGATTGAAACCATCCAAAACTTGAGTTTTAAAAACTTCATATGCCATGCCAATTATAATTCAACTATCCAACAAAAACATTTAACATTAAATATCACATGCCAAATGTAGATTGAAACCATCCAAAACTTTTAACTTTTAATTTAACAAAAAAATATAGATCACAACATTACTTCACATGCCAAATGTACTCCAAGCATCCAAAACTTAAATTTTAAAAACAAAAAAAATTATAACACATGTCATTACATAACATGCCAAATTTAGTTCAGATGACAACATTAATTTATAGATGACAACATTACTTCACATTCACATGCCAAAAGTACTAAAACCATCCAAAAATTAAATAAAACAAATTATATTAACAATGTAATAAAATATGTCCAAAAATTGTAGATCTCATAAGTATCAAACTGTATCAAGTTTAACAAATTTTAAGACCATCTAAATCTTGAAATCAAATCTACAAATCATGTCCATCAAATAGAGATGGATCTAGCGTCTTTCCTATCAGGATCTCAATCCGCGCCCTATCATGTGAAGCATCATGGGAAACCTACATACACAATGCACATGTACTTGAACATTAAAATTTGATGTTTTAAAAATGAATGAGAATATATATATCTAGAACTTCATGTAAAAAATAAAATATAACAAAAAAATCATGCAATACCTCATAAGGCTCCCTCTCCATTTGATGAACAAGTTCTCCCATAGGAACATCTACGGCAGTAAACTGTACAATATACATGTACAGTTAAATATATATATATATATATATATATATATATATATATATATATATATATATATATAAATTAAAAACTTTCAAATGAAAATGTGCGTGTACATATATAAACTTATTTTCAATAATATTTAAAAAATGAACTAAAGACAACTTGTTCAAATGCTGTGGGTGTTCCTATCTCCGTCGCTAGAGTCCATGGATTAAAGAAATCTTCTATAGGAAACTAAATTCAAAAAATTTTAAATAACTCAAAATATAGATATCTCTCTCTATATATATATATCTCAATTTTTAATGGAAATTTTTGAGGTAGAATATATATATATATATATATATATATATATATAACTTTTAAACATAAATTTTAAACTTGTGAAAAAATTTCCATACTTGTGGCTCATCTCCCAAGGAAGTATAAGGTACATCTCCCAAGGAAGAAGAAGGTGCCACCCCAAAAACATAAGACGAAATCGGTATATGTTAAAACATTTGATCAAATTATATATATACATACATGTATATGTGTGCACAATTATTTATTTTAAAGTCACTTAAAAAACACTAACATTTGCCAACATATCTTGATGGTCAGACCCATCTGCATTGTTTGAACCAGAGGTCCCGAACGTGATATTAACATTTTCGTCATGCATCATGTGTGAGAACTGAAAATGGTGTTTTAACATATAATCATACATTTTTGTTAGATTAATGTACATACAAATAAATGTATACATGTACATACACATGTATTTATTACAAATTGTACACATGTATATGTATGTTAAAATAATTTCAAACCCTAAGGTCACTAACACATATCGTTCCAGTGCCCTCTTCCTCATGAAAAATTAGGTCTTGCAAACCATTGCGACAATTTTTTGCATATATTCGGAGATCTTCAACATTCATGTTGTCAATCTCCTCATCTGTACAATACACAAAATTGGCACGTGCATTTTCACGTGCTCTTTGTCGATTTAAACAAAGATCAACTCCACCCAATCTGCTATGAACATTGTCGATCATAACATCCCTTGCTTCTCGACTTATTTGAGAAGTCGCATCCATCTCTGACCGCAGAGTTTCGACCCGAAACGGTCGACTCACCAATGGAGGCTCAGGGCGAGGCAACTCCACATCTCGCTTAGCGCCCTTACAGTCATATAATCGACCTTTCCCCGGGCCAAAAAATTATGATGGAAGGTAATTGTAGTTGGGTTTCATACTAAAAAAAAATTCTACATAAAACATTTGTGCAAAATAAACAGGAACCTCATCGTTCCATGGAAGCCTTCCATAGGCCGCAAGGTGCCTATCATACAAATAACGAGCTATGTCTGGGTGCTTGAAATACTGCACCTTCAACATTTTTCTTTTTGGCCCTTCCTTGTAATTAAACATTGACTTGGCCACTTCTTTTGTAACTTTTTGTTTTACGTCCTCCCATTTATCTGGACCCATTACTCTTTCTTTTCTCTTTCTCATCATTTCTACAAATGTATCAGTTGTTGGCCCAAGATTTCTGTACACATTTACAATTTCGCCCAGTGAATGTGTAACTATTTCAAGGCTTTGTAGACTCTCAGCAGGTAGAGACAAAGCCACGAGATCTATTTGCAATTTTGCATGAAGTCTTTCACACCTTTGTAAGGTGCATTGCGCCATGTTGGTTTCCCATGGTATATCAGTAATCTTGGCCGGATAAGTTGTGCTGGGTTGACAACCTTCTTTTTGAATGTAGCGGGCTACCCTGCGTCTATTTTGACCACTAGTTGGAACATTTTCGGCCTCTGCATCAATATATATATATAATTTCGTATATTAGAAAAAACACATGTAAAAAAAATTGTACAAATTTAATAAAAAAATATTGAAATTCATGGCAACCTTGACGTTGTTGGTTAGCATCTTCTCCAACATGACCCTGCTGAGAACCAGACCCAGAATGACCCTGCTGAGAACCAGACCCAAAATGACCCTGCTGAGAACCAGCAGCCGTTGATTGGCCTTCGGGGGAATAAATATCACCCCCTTCACGCAACCTGCTACCACTCATTGATGGCCCTCTAGGTGGATTTGAACCACCACCAACCTCTCGAGACAAGGGAGAAGCTTCATAAACAAATACGAATTTATAGTCAATTGAAAAATACATTCATGTGTACATATAAATACATATACATATATTCATTGATTAAATTGCGTGAACCATACCACGACTGGTTGAACCATGGGCACGCTCCATGGATGGAGTAGAAACCCTTCTCCTCTTACCTCCTAAAAATTAAAAAATGAAACTTATTAGCAACTAATTTAACTCACAAAGTTAATAAAAAATCAATTCCATATGTACACACATGTATGGAGATTTAATATTATATTTAAATACCGTGAACATCCCCCGATCCCTGAACCTCCATATGGGATTCGGTTGATCTTTGTCGTTCATCATCCATGATATATATATCTATTGGTCGACATTTACACAAAATAGATTTCAGAAAATCAATTTGTAATTTGGTGTACACAAATTATGTAGAACACAACTTTCAAAGCAATAATTGATGTGTGAAACTAAATTTAATTGAAAAAGAAATTATAAAAATGATAAGTTCACCAAATTGTGCTTTACATGGTGGGAGCACACTTGGTATAAAATTTACCACTTATACACTTTAGTTTGTGGGAGAAATGACACATGTACATAGTTTACCTTAAAGTTGTTATGTTTTATGGATATTAAAATGAAGAACTTCTATTTAGATCCATTCCAGAGATTGACTGTAGGGGCATTTACTAGATATGTCACCTTTCATAAAAGATGAGATCCAGAGGCTACCTAGCCCTTTACAGACTCTGCCTATAGAACTTGTAGAAGTAAAAACTAGAGGCATTAACAATATCAAAGAACGTTTTCATGCTCAGACATGGGAATGTGTCTCTTTCCCTACGCAAAAAAATAGTTCAAGGTAGTTAATCTTCATAGACATGTCATCAAGCAAGTCAATGTGATCATCCCAAACTTACTTTTTATGAAATTAGGCTTGGAATCCTCTACAACCTGGTGGATGGAGTTGAATGGGAACTAGGTTGAAAGGCCTTTACAAAATACATGCTAGTGAATAACACTTACTAGGTTATGCCAACAAATAAAGTGGGATAAATGTTTTCTCCTCGAGGTTATCCAATTGGGTGTGTAATACCAACTTCACCCATTTCCTAACAGGTTTCTCTCTTAGGTTACAAAGTGTCTTCACCTTATTAGTTATATATTTTTCAATTTCCCGTGGATTCCTTTAATTTTTTCTCCTACCATCTCCCTCTCTCACTCCCCAAATTATTTTCATCAAACATGCCCCATTGAGGATATGGAGAAATGTTTGCACCATACTTAGAACTCTCATTGCTGCTAATTGAAATTGGAGAGTCATGTACATACTAGATTGCTTGCTTAAGTGGCTCTTACTTGGACAATATCCTGAGATGAGTTTGACATGATGGTCATATGAGGCTGGAAGCTACTTGGTGTAATTTTCCTTAAATCTTGAAAAAAACAGAGCAAAAATGTCATTTTCAATCATTTTTTATTAAAGCTTTTGCATACAGCAGATGTTATCACAATTGCAACACAATCATGTTCCATGAGCATGAATTATGAATGTTGCAAGCCAAATTGCAAGGAAATTTGCATTCATTTTAGGCAAAAGAAGGCTATGACATTAAGGTACATGCTAGACCTTGATGAGAGGATATGATACCTTGAAGAGGCTACATCTTTTGGTGACGTCACTAATTGTTTCTCTATTATTGTGTTTGTTAAACTTTTTTATCCCAGAGGAGGGTGTTATCCAATGTTAATTTGAAACCCCCCTCACATTTTTCAATGAAGGTTCTATCTGAATGTTAGGGAGCTACACAAATTATAGAAATTCAATATGATGTGCCAAAAAATTTACAGACATCCCAAAAACAGAAACCACCTATTATATGTCAATTAAATCTACATGGAACCAACAAGAAATATGGTAAAATATAGAATTACGAATCCCTTCAATTAGTAAAAATAAAAATAAAAATGAAGAAAGCACCCAGAGGACTAGAAATAACAATATAGTAGAGAAAAATAATAGTATCTCAGTAGCTATAATTACAAGTCATAAATTAATATCATATATTCCAATTTCAGCACTAAAAGTAAACTCAAAATAACATAAAAGAAGATACAACATTGTTTTACATGTAAGTAAACATTGTTAATGGAAATATGCAACATGGATTGGCATAATCATGCCTTTATAAATGAAATTTCATCAGACCATTGAACAATTGTGCGCTAACAATATTTAAATAAGTTAAAGGAAAAAATTGACCTATATTGTACAGTTTATGGGACAGAAATAAATATGTAGAAATATTCACTTGGTTTTTATAATTGGATAGAGGAATGACTTAAAATGACCTTGTATGTCTTCTCGTTTTAGAGCTCAAATTTTTAGGAAGGATTTAAGTATCCAAATTTCAAGAATCACTAGAAGAGGTTGATAAAGAATATAAGAAGACAAAAAACTAACCAGTGGTGTAATAAATGGATTTCTTGGGAGGTAGATTGGCATATGGAATTTTGGTAGCTATAACTTTTCCAAATAAGTGAATGTATTTGAAAACCGAACCTCTAGTTTATTTTGGTTTAGACAAGGTCTAGAATTTGAAAAGTGAATTCCCTCTTTCTTCCTCTTACATGTCCAATGATCGGAATCTGGATTGAGGGAAAATTTTTTCCAAAATAAAAATTTTGCATTTTATTTGTTGTACACATGAGTTTTTAAAAGCTAATTAACTCATAAATTTCTCACAAAATACACTTAAAGCTTGACATATAAACCCCTTCCCAATTGGCTAACTTTAGACGATCCTAAACACATTTTTATTTAACTGATGAGGGAGATAGCCCAACAAAACTAGTTTGTCCATATTCAAATCAAGTTGGTATCAAAGTACAATTTAGCTCATTTTAGTCAAGGTTAGAAGAATTAGCTATTGGTTTCTGTCTTCAATTTCCTCTCAAAATGAATGTGTATGTGCTTTTGAGAGACACACTAGAGGAATAAGGTCCAAATTTTTGATGAAAATGTGCTATGAAAGTAAAGGGTTAAAGGCAAACATGTACAAGGCATAGTTGAGCCAAATGTTGTTGAGGAAGGGCCTAATTATTTGGGTCTTGGTTATGGAAAACATGATTGAGAATGCTCCAAAGGCAAGGAGGCACATGAAGCTGTTCCGAGAAGGAATTTCATTTCGTGTTCATTACCTCAAGCTTGTGAAGTTTGTGTTCATGATGAATGGAAAAGTTTGACACCCAATTTGCAAGAAGATGTTAATAATCATGTAGCTAATGAGAATGTAAAAGAAGAGGATGTTGAAAGCTCTATCTAGTCATTGAATTCATTGCTAGTATTTAGAGGAGAGCCACTACCTCATCAAATTCACCTCCTCAAGAAGGCGACAACGGTGAATGTTCAAGGTATAAATTTGCCTTTAATCAAATTGCTTTTGATTATGATAAACATGGTAAATATTCACATAAGATTTGGAAAAGAACTTGCATGTTCCTTTTGTGGTTTGAATAATCATAATGTTTATAGATGTTGGAAGAAGATATCCATGCACATGAAACTTTCTAAATAAATGAGGCAAAAGTTCAAAGGCCCATTGGACAAGGAAAATGATGTTGAAAATAAGTTGCAATTGTTTATTACTCATTGCCATAAGAAAGGTCACCTTGTAGACAAGTGTTGGACTTTGTATCCAACAAGTCATCCACAACATTTGAAGAAGGTGGAAAGAGATAATGACAAGAATGGAAAAGAGGATTCCATAATCGATGAGGGTCGGGATGATTCACATGATGATGAAGTGCAGCTAAAAGAAGCGCCATTGAAATGGTTTGGTAACGGATGGTTAGATTTCTTATCCAATTAAGGCCTTGCATGTATTTTGATGTTTCATGAATTTCTTTGCAAATTCAAAGTATGGTGCATGTTACATGAAGCAAGATGTTGAAAGTAGAGTTATGTTGACACACTTAAATGCAACAAATATGGAAATTTGTACATGAGCTCTATTATTTGACTTGAGAGTCAGTTGTTTGAAGAGGCATGTTTTGTCGACTTGTGTTTGGTTGATGGTTTTGTACACCAATATGTAAGAGTACATGGAGATATTCACATGATGTGATTTTTTTTTCTTTGAAGGAGAAAAATGATATGTCAGCGAGCTATGTTTCTTGCATGATGTGTTTTTCAGTTTGATGGTTTTGTTTGTGATAAGACATCACAAGATTTTGGGAAGGTCCACTCTTGAGAGAGAGCCTCATGATTACAACCTAATCATGAGAATCAAATGGGAGTGCATCCTTATTTTGAAAACAAATAGGATTCTAAGCTACCTAGGACTCAAACCATTATTTTTAAATTTGAAATATCATGGTGTTGTTTCAATGCCTAAATCCACAACCCTAACATAAATTATTTTATTCTTTTTTTGCAGGATTTAGTTGGTTAGATTAAAAGTCAGTTGAATTTGAAATTCTTGGTTTAGTGGCATGAACCAAACATATTGTGTATTAAATGAGGAATTTCGCTCTCCCGATCATTTCTAAATCACCCATATCACTAAGAAAACATGTTTTAAAAGAACATACTTTGGTAGGGGAAAGACCTTAGGTCCTTTGATTGTGCACATGTGGTGTGAAAAATTGAAATTGACAATTTGCAAAAAAGTGAAATTATGAATGAAACCACGAAAACAAAAAACCCAAAAGTGGTAAATGATTTAAATAGACCTAATTAATTATTTACCAACATAAATTCTTCAACTTTTAGCAACTAAATGATAAGTAAAAAAATAAATAAATTTTTAATTATGGTTCGAAAGTTACATAATCTTAAGAAGCATTTTAAATTAATTCTATCTCATAAAAAGTATCCCTCCTAACTTAACAAATACTATCTCTTCTCCTAAGGTTCACGACCTCCCTTCCTTAGCACACAAGACATAAACACAATTAATATTTCAATATGTTAATTCCTATCGAAACAAATGAAAAGTTGTATATAGATGGTTTCAAATATTATAAGAAGGTTTTTGATATGGTTGAGAGAATGTGGAAAATAGAATCCATAAACAAATTATTTTTCAAAACGTATTAATTTCAAAGTATCAACAAGGAACATGTACAAGGGTGTTCAATGAATTAACGCTATTTATTTAAATTCCATGATGTATATCTTACTCATAATTTTAACAAATTATTAAATAATGATATAGATTGGATAATTATATTATTTGTCATATATTTTGATGCTTATAGAGTGAAAAAACTGAAAGAATCAACTTGTAGGGTCATTTTAATGGTGGGTGGAGAATTGGGGTCTAAAACCTTTTGGAGTCATTTTGAGGTATTAAATGACATTTCCGGGGGTCAAACGATTATCCCTTGTGTCGAAATCTTGACCATTATTCTACACTTAAAGACATATCCAATGGTGCAAGAAAAACATCAAATTAAGTTCATTCAAAATTTATGCCTTTAGTAAGTTGACCTATCATGTTGACCACCATGGTACGAGAGAATGTCATTTTAGCCCCATTACTCATGCATAGCAAGCTAGCTACATGTGTAATTTTAACAAGACTCTAAAAGGTCTAAAATCACAAACCTCGTTAATGGTTGACGAAGTCAAATCTTACACCTAGTTGGCTATCATGCTATGTTAAATACTTGGCCACTAGGAGGAATAAGAGTTCCATTTTGTGTTATTGTATTTTTTTCCATAGTTGAAAATACAACTAGGAGTGTGAATTTAGAGAGAAAAATGTATGAAGTTAAGTTTTTATAGCAACCTTACACGCCAAAAGTCTTAGCTAACTCTAGAGAGATTACCTCTTTCTTTGTACTTACATATTTTCCATACTAGAAAAGAGAGAGTAGAGAATGTTTAAATTTTAGTGTTGTTTTTCTCCCATAAGGATTTCCTAGGGAAAAAGGAGTCTAGAGCATCATTACTTTTTAGGGTTGCTTGTCTCCCATAAGGATTTCCTAGGAAAATAATTGTGTTGATTGTCTAGAGATATGTATGTGTTTGTTTCATTATGTTCTCTATTTCTTACGTTGTGTTTCATTATGTTTTATATTTCTTACATTTCTGCCCTCCTATTTTTCTTTCCAATCAAGTTTTATAAAGTAACATGAGAAGCAACATGAGACTTGGAACAATCATTTTCATTATCTATATGGAAGGCAAGAAGGATTATATCCCCTTAAGCTTAAGCTTATGTAGTTTGTCAAATTTTATCATATATTTTTTGGTAAGGGTAAATGTTTTTTTATCTATAGTACAAGTCATGAGTTCCCCAATTTTACCTTATGTAAAGCATGATTCTAGGATTACTACAATTTTTACTTGGTTTTTTATTGTGATGATGCCCTGTCTCAATCACTTGGCCATCTCTCGATGGGTAGTTAAATCTTTATAACAATACTTAAGTAATATTTATCTATTTTTATTATGTGAAATGTAAAAAATAGTATACTATTTTTCATAAAATTGTGTTGAGTTTATCATATATTTCGATGAAAGTTGATTATATGACACGTTTTCTTTAAAAGGATCTAACAATTTTGTTAAGGTATGAATTTGCAATTTTTTGTGGCTCTCTATCAACCTTCACTTCCTCATTTCTAGAAAAAATCTACTTGCTCATTCGTATACCCACTTTGTATTCAAATGCATGAGTTTTGAACTCTTGGTAACTATGTTTTTCCATGCAGCAAAATTATGTCACATTTTATACTATCTCTAAATATTATTTTGAAGTTTGGATTACTGTTATTCTTTTATATAATTTAACATTATATATAAGTTTAAATTGAAAGCTACTTAGATGAAATATAGCTTAGATATGGCATTTGCAAATTATTATCTATTTATTGAACTAAAGGACATAATTATTACACATGTGTAATTTACATTCAAATGCTTCTTTGATTTATCTCCTATAGCTTAATGTAATGCTAGATATATAATTTAAGTTGAAGGCCCATGAGATAAATATGACTTCTATGTGACATTTGTATTGAATCATCTATTTGTTGTGTTATATGGACATAATTGGTATGCATATCTAATTTGCATTACTAATATGTCATGTCATGCTTCTTTAATTTATCTTTTATAGATGACCGGAGCATCCCTTTTTAATCTATCCCTTTTGACTTCGGATATGTGGGCAATACTCATCCGAATATTTTTCTATCATAAAGCAGTGAGTAAAATTGTATTCCATTTGTGTCAATGTTAAGGTTAAGCACATGGATTAAAGTTTTATATAAGATACATTGCCACGATGTACATTTATATCTAAAGAGTCCAAAAGCTCATTCAAGACCATATGTTTTGTTGATGTAGGTTGATTGGTTATATTGCATTGCTTTTGCAGTTGTTGCTGTGGGCCTTACCATCTATTCGTTCTAGTAATTGCTGAAACTAATCTTTCACCTTTTTATTTTAAATAGAAATAACTTTTCAAAGACATTTTAATATGTAAAGGAAAACCCTTTTTTGCCTATGTGAATATGATAATGTCTAACATGTGCTTTTTATTTCTGCAGTAATGACAGAGAACACTATTGTGGTTGAAAATGGTCTAAATGAAACCATACCATACACATAGCTCAATGAAAAGAGAGAGCCTAATATAGTAGGCATAAAAATACTTTGCTACAAAATGATAAAACATGTGAGTGCAAAATTTAAAACATAAATCAAGATATCAAACACAATGATATTATGATGGAGAGAATATTTCTGCAGCCAAAATGAACATGCAAACCAAAAATTGTAATAAAAAGATTACAACATATCATTGCAAAATTTAAAAACATAAATAACCTAACACACAAGGATATCTCAAAACACCTAAATGCATATGTAGAACAAAACCTGTAATAGAATATTTTGCTACATACAACACTGCACATTTTTAAAACATAAACTAACTTAGCAGACAATAATATTAAATTAGATAATTGTTTGTGCAGTTGAATTGATGTGCATAGAAAAATTGGGAATAGAAATCTTTGATGCATACAACACACAAATGCAAAATCTTAAAAGATAAATCAATCTTGCAAACAGAAGGGTATTTAACTAGACAGAAATGTCCATATAGATTCAATCAGAAACCCAGACCTGGAAACATTTTTTTTCAGGTAGAAAAAAACTTTGATGTATATTAATCAGTTCATATGCATATAGACATATTCTCAGCTATATAGCGAGAAAAATGAGACATATCATCCAGCAGTATACTTTACCTATCTAAGAAAGAAAGGCAAAGAATACAGTGGGAAACATATTACAGGGGGTTTTAACCACATCCCATCATGATCAGAAAACCATACATCCCTGTAGAAAAAGAAGAAACGATAGAGATATAGAAAAATATGTTATACATCAGAAGATAGACATTAGGAAAGACATATGAAAGTTCAGGAAAATCTTCTTTCTCTGGTAGAAGCAAGAGCGGCCACGACGGGAGTCTCGATTTCCTATAGCCATGGCAGAATAGACTGAGAGAGCTTTTCTAAAGCAACCAAAAGTATTTCTCAGTTCCAAGAAGTATGGGAAGGGGAAACGACCTGGAAAAGGTGGCAACAAGTTTTGGAAGAATGTGGCAATAGGCTTCAAGACACCCAAGGAAGTTGTTCAAGGGACAGGCTTCAAGACACCCTGGAAAAGGTGGCAACAGGCTTCAAGACACCCAAGGAAGCTATTCAAGGGACCTACATCGACAAGAAGTGCCCATTCACTGGTACTGTTTCAATAAGAGGTTGTATATTAGCTGGAAAATGTTACAGTGCTAAAATGACACGGACAATTATTGTCTAAGAAAATATTGCACAACTTAATAGACCTTTTCTGATAATTGTTTCTCAAAGGCCAGAAACCTGCAGCAAATGGAAAGAAAAAATGCTGGTCATTTCTAGAGAATCAAGAAATAGGTAGTCCTAAAATGTAAAATGGAGGGCAGCAAATGGAAAGAAAAAATGCTGGTCATTTCTAGAGAATTAAGAAACAGGTAATCAAAAATGTAAAATGGAGGGCAATCACAGGTTTCTGGTATCAAATTTGTTTCAGGATAGGTTTCTGCTAGAGACAGACCCCTAGGGTGCAGTTTCCAGTGACATTATCTGAAAATATGAAAAAGAAGACACCAAAATACAGAAAATAAGACTAAAAAGAAATAGAATCGGCCTTGCTTCCAATAAAATGATTTGAATATAAAATATCACAAAAAATCGAATACTAGTGGAAAAAATCGAATTAAAGTTCTACAACCATTCATCATCATCCTCCCATTTCACTTTTGTTTTCTAATATTTAACTCTAACGACCAAGACAAGATTACACGACATAAAAAAGTTATAATAAGATATTAGCAATCAAAGACTCGTTAAAAAATACAAATTAGAGTTCTACATGCATGGTATTGCACCACGTAATTCTCTATTGGAATAGAAAACCACGTAATTCTCTGTTGGAATAGTTTGATAGTTAGGGTATGTTTTCTTCAGTTATTTTAAATAGAGGGCAAGTTTGATTGCGTTAATAGAAAGTGTATATATATATAAACCATCACCATTTCTACTACTCGAAAAAAAATGTAATAACATCTACCTTACGTATTTAGCATTCTCTGAAAACAGGGTTTTGATTTTATTGGAAGGCAGGGCTATGGTGTGAACACATCCCCTCTCAGCAGTGAGATTATATTATTCATTCTTCGCGTGTGGAGGTCTGGCTTATTGAAGGACTTATCTAAGTTAACAACATGTGTTCCGTTGATCTGGTTGTTGGTTGCAGGTAGATAATCCTAATTCAAAATTTACATTATGAAAGCTACATTACAGATGATATTCAGAACCCTGGACTACATTGGCGTCACCAACAGAAGAAAAATTAAATCTAAATATGCTAATGTGATCTTTACGTTTATCACGATGAGATACCAAGCAAGCCAGAAAAGAAGTCTGAGCTTGAACGCATATTCTTTGGCAGAAATCACATCACTAATTTCCATAGACATCATTTTTTTTCACAGACACCTATATCTTTGCTTACATAATTTGAAAAATACTATTTTCTAAAATACAAAATTTACATTCACTGGTGCCTCCATAGACCTAAATCGAAAGGTATGCCATTTCATGGTTTTAGTTATGTTGTCTCAATAGTCAATGAAAGAAACTCTTCAGCTAAGGGTCACTTTCATCTGCCCCCAGCGAACAATGAAAGCAGAATTATAAAATCAAGCTTGCGAAGATTGATTGATCATGATTGGTCGAGTGGTATTTTCTCATTTGGGGCCGATATTGATAGACCAGTATGCCAGCTTCTTGTCTAGCCATCCATCTATATGGTCGGAATATCTAATAGCACAGACTATGCACATAGTAAATTGTGTTGTGTTTTAGTTATTATAATAGAATCCATACTTAAAAAAATATTGATATACATATTTTCCTTTTTCCCTATTAAGGTGCAGAGGGTTTCTAGCCAAGAAAAAGTAGGCAGTGCCTAAGAATTAAAAATATTTGTATTCATATTGAAACTGATCAAATGCAATAGCTTAGTTAATTATCCACAGCCAATGTGAAACTCACAAATGCAAACTAATCATATGACATACCTGCATGGTATTGCACTAACATTAAACAATATTCATGCAAGTGAGGTAAGGTCGAACATACCCGACGAAAGAAGCAACAGCGCCGACGAAAGGAGCAACAACGCGGATGGGAGGAGCAACAACGCTGACGGGAGGAGCGAAAATGCGCAAAAAGAGTAGCAACAACAGTGATAGAAATACTCGTGAATAATGAAACTGGTAAACAAATCAACTTCGCGGGTGATTTATTTATAGAAACTAGTTCTCCGAACTATTTTAAAAGTAAAATTTTGGCCGAAATTTTGTTGTCGGTTTTCCCATCTCCGGAAAAAATTCTATTTTCCCGCGCCATCAATCTAAACAAAATCACGAGTTCGGCCAAAATTTATGAAAGTTTCGGTAGAGACATACATAGATTAATTTGAACTTCATAAAATGTTCGTAGAACTATTGCCAAAAAAAGTTTTCGGCCCAGATTCTCCTGAAAGTGTAGCTTGACTTCACGTTTCCGCCCATTTATCTTTGTTGATTTTAGTTGATTATAGGCTAGTTATATAGGTAAATTGGTTTTGGATTTTGATTGGATTTGGTGGTGAGATCGCTTACTTCAAATGGATAGATGTAGTTCTGTATTCTATTTGGCTAATGGAGTCAATGTGTCAAGTAGTCAGATCAGGATCAAAGTCTAAAGGGAAAATGTTTACAGGGAAAGATAGATGAGTTATTTCAAATCTTCAAGGCTGATGGTGAAAATGGTTTCAATCGGGGTAAGAGAGCAATTAAGGGTTCTCAAATCCAGATAATGAGTGAAAAGACAGAGGTAATCGAAAATAGGGAGTAATTAGGGGTTCCTTAGTCTAGATATCAGTGGAAAACATATACATGATAAGCAGTTAAAGACAGAGTGCTTTTAACATGTTATGAAATAGTACTCCTAATTTATCATTTAGATTTAGAACAAAATTCAAGTATTGATTAAAAACATAAGAAATTGACAAAGAAACAAGTAAAAATACTTCACTGTATTGGCCCAACACATGAACCTTGTAATATGACGCTTTATTGCTTTAATATAGTCTGATGACTTGAAAATTGGTACAATCACCCTTAGGTTCAGAATAGTAAAACTATAGAAATGTTCAGCAATTCATCCACCCTCAATACTTCAAATGATGAAGTATTTATACAAATTCTAAACTAGAATATCTTGAAAAAATATCAAGATTGGTTTACAAATATCTCAAACTGTATTACATAAATAGAACTTAAATAAAGGACACTCAAAACTAATGAATCTATTTGGCACTATATTTATGGATTGATGGTGAAAAAGAAGAGAAATTATAATTTAATAGAAACTTTTAGTTGATGATGAGGCTTCCAAGTCACCAACTACCTCCTTCCTTTGTGCATTTTGCTCTAGAAATTCTGCAAAATTTGGGTCCAGTGATACCTTTTTATATCTAAATCTGAGATAGATATCTAAACAATGAAAGAGGTTATTGTATATAAATGTGTCATGGAGATAAACCTCTCTCAGTTTCTCAAAATTAAGTTCCATCTGTTCACAATATACTCTGCAAAATATGTCTAAAACAGGATTTCGCACAATCAGAAAATTAGGATGTGAGGATGTAAATGTATTTCTTATTCTGAAATACCTATGTAAAAAGTGAGATAGGTTTTTGTATTTTGGCCTCTTAAAAACACAAACCTCCTCCATTTTTTCAAAATTCATCTTGGATTGGCCACAATAGTTTATTCAAAACTATGACTTAAACAGGAAATTTCTAGAAAAGTCCCTTCCTGCTCTATTTTCATCTTTTAACCTTACTGTTCTTTTAACTGTTTTTACTTTTACTTCGGATAAACTTCATTGTTTATGGTGAAAGTGTTTTCATCTCTGTTTCACCATTACTGCCTCCGTGTTTACTTTTACTGTTTTACCTTGACTGCTCTATTTTTACTTTTACCTTTTTACAGTAAGATGTATGTAACAATGAGTAAAATATGTCTTGGAGAGTTACGTTGAAAAACTTAGTTGTTGCTGCTGTAGATGTTTTTACTCTCTTAAAACCAATTTACTGAGTAAATTATCCGTTCTTTGTTGTATTTCTGGTTTTAGCTTGATTTTCCTTTTGTGTTATAAAACTTCTGCTTTAAATCCCGAGAATCTGGTTTAAATTTTTGTGAATTAGTATCAATTGTTTATCAGATTTCTTAGTATTCTGATATACCTCCAAAACAAAACAATAGTTAATGAAATATAGGTCTTTATGAAACAAGCAATGACTTCTTTAGTGTAAAAATGGTAACAAATAGGATGAAATGGTGCAATTGGGTGGTTTATAAGCATTTTCATTCAACAGTGAATGCATTGAATGCGCAGGTGTATTTGAATTGATAGGGCGGTTTGCGCGTCGGGAGGAAAACCGCTTAGTGGTTTTCGCAAGCTCGAAGGTTGGTTGGCGGTAATGTTTGTGGCAATGTGATCCAATGAGAATCGGCCATGTAGCTTGGAGCGGAGCTCCGAAAACTACGTTTATTGCAAGGTCTGGGGTGTGTTAATCATCACCTTAAGGAATGTGCGACAAGGGATGATGATGGTCGGATCTAGAAGATGAAGATCAGACGACTGGGATGATGCAATGGAGTTATAGGGTTTTAAAAGGCATGGGGCCTGGTACATATTACATGTGGTAGGTTTATATGTATTGGTTGGGGTTATATATATAAAGGATTTAATTTAATACTAGATTAAAATGTTTATAACGGGAACTAATACTTTATGTTAATAAGTTAATAAAATGAAATGTAATTGCGGAATGTTAAAATACACTTATAGTGTAAAAATGCTATCGGGGATAGATTTGTTCTCAGTGGGGCCCGTTTTAACATTTCAACATTTATACTCCAGATAGAGTATTTTTGGGTTTTTTAGGGGTTTTATGAAATAAATGGAAATTAATAAAGGGGTTTCACTTTTCTTAAGTAAAATGTGTGTTTAACTTAGGAAAAGGGGCTTTTTGCAAGGGGGAAAAGAGTGAAACAAGGGGAAAGAGTAAAAATGGAGGGGATGGGGTATTTTTACAATGGGATGACTTTGGAAGGAAGTTAGTAAATGAAATGACCAATTTTCTCCTTATCCATGATTGTAAAAACTGCTTCTGCCTACCCATTTGCTCTCTTAACATTTTTTCTTCATTTACATGGGTGCATTTGAGCTTGCAAACCCTTTCATTTTTCTTTTTAAAACAACAAACTAACTAATTCTATCCTTATTTCTTCCAAGGGCTCCGATTAAACTGTTGAGCTACTTTTTATTCTCTACCTAAATACTTGTCTGCCAAGATTAAACTGTTTGGATAGATTTTTGTTCTCTATGTAACAACATGAAATGTCAAGATTAAGCAGTTTGACTTTCATGGATTGTGGCATTTTTGACTAGCTGCACACAATCTTATTTTCAAAAAGTAAACTATAGTAGTGGCATTTGAATGCGCAACTCTTTCATGTTTTTATTTTGTGGGGTTCATATTTAATATTCTTTTGATCTTTGTTTCTTTTTTTCCTTTGATTATTCTTTTAGGACATACCCTCTTCACATTTTTAAATATGGGAATACATTTGCAGAAAGTAAAGGTATGTACAATATTTCAAGATATTGGCAGAGCCAATTCAAAATTATGAATCCTATTATTATAGGACCCTAACAACGGCTTCACATGGGGATGGCATCTCCTTGTGAGATGTCAAGAACAGCGTCGACTAGTATTCTAATCCATTTGGCCAATCCCAAACATGCATATGTTGTGACTGTAAACTCTTGAACTGAATTTACATCTTTTTCTGCAAATTGAAATCTGATATGAGACTAAAAGGTGCTGCAATCTTCAAACCAAACTACTAAATCATCAATATCTTAGGGCCTTTTCCTTGGCTTCAAATCTTAATGAATTATTTCAAAACTAGCTGAAAACTGAAAACTGAAATAAGCTGAAATAGTACCTACTTACTCTAATCAATTGTCCAACTGCTGTTTAGGTAAAATGAAACATTCAATGCAACCATTCAAGCATTATGTACTTTGATAGATTTTGCTGCATTTTCTTGTTGATTATAAAAAATGTAATTTTGCAACCTATTAGAAACTTGTCAACAAATGAGAGGATAAGGAAATACTTGATTTCCTGTGTTGACTCTAGAAAATTTTCAAAAGGATCTTCCAAGATATATACACTAATGTTTAATTGATCTAAGCAACTGTACATCTTTTCTAGATGGCCTCCATGCCGTGAAACTGAGATATTATTTTCACTTTTATCTCCCTGCAAACTTTCAAATAAGCTTTGTGATGATATCTCTATTGAGAAAAATGTTTGACTGATGAAACCTTTATCATCTTAATCCTGAAGCTCATAGTCAGTAAAAGGAGAAAGATTTTGATTGCATTCATAATTTAACATATCAGATATTGGATCATGAAAAACTTGGAAGGATTGCTGCAAAAATGGAATTTCATAAATTTCTTCAGGCTACTCATCTTTTGCTTTTGAGATATTATACCACATTTCCTTTAAAAGCTGAAATGAAACAAAACATAGTGGTATAGAATTTTCCTGTGTTATTTGATCAGATGTTTCAATCGAATTTGATAATTGTACTTGTGAAACTGAAAAATCTTGATCACGGGATTCATTATCTTCTTCGTTGTCAATAACAATTCCTAAAGACTGCTGATTGTTGATTGCATCAAAGTTGTCTCTAATGCACTGAAATGAAGCAAAAAAAAGAGGTAAATATTCTTCACTTCTTTCCAAATTTTATGCACTTTCTTCCTCACTCTCATAGTTGATTTGCATTAGCTGATCTCTGTATTCCATCTGCTGAAAATGTATTTTTTCATCCTCCAAACTAGCTACTGATTTCTATGTAAAGTTAGTTTAAGTTTGAAGAACATAATTGTCATCATCTTGATCATAGTCAGGAAAATCATTAAATGAAGGAATGTCATCAAATATACACATTAAATCGGTAGATTCCTCTTCCACATATTGATTTGTAAATCCATTATCTAATCTATGATAATTGGAATTAGCAGGAATTTGTTCATGGCTATCAACCTCTTCTATTTCTTCATGGTGACCTTGATTTTTTTTTTTCTTTCATAGTGATCTTTCTGTATGATTTCATCTAGTTTTCTTACCAAAAGGCTGAGTTTTACCTCTGCAATATTTTTCTTCTCTTCTTCTGCTTTCAACTTTTCTTTTCTGATTTGCAGATTAACTTCTACATCAACTGAAATGTTCTGCATCTATACAAGTGTTTCTGAATCTCTTTTGCTTAACTGAAATTCTATTTCTGGATGAAAGGCACTTGAAGAATGCAAGAGAGATGAATCATGAGGAGGTCTAATATTTTCTGGTATTGAATAATAAACTTGATTAAATCTGTCAGAAAATTGTTCTATTTTTTCATTTGGATGTATTTTTAACTGATTATATTCTTCCATGATCACAAAAAGATTGACTTTAATTATCCATCTGTCAAGAAAAAGTTTAACAAACTGCTGTAAATTTGAGATGCTTGCATTAGAAAGATTCCTAAACCAACTCTTTATTCTATTTTGCAAAGAAAGAGCAAAAAGTCTGATTCTAACATCATATTCATCAATCTCAAATAGGTACAGATAATTATCAAAACCTTGAATATGTTTTTGGGCAATGATGTTATTATTTTCTCCATCAAACCTAGGAAGAAATTTGTAATAGTTATCAGGGAAATCATGGAGTATAGGAGGTAAAATGAGGGGCTTATATCTATGAGGTACTTTACAACGTACAATAATATGCACAAGGATTGTAAGACTAGTCTTGATTATTTGAGGCTTCTTAATTAGAAAATGATCATCACAAGATTTAGAAGAAAGCTGCTCGAAGGGATTAGGAGAATTAGTATTTACAATCTTTAAAGGAAAATAATTAAAAACTAATCTAAGATCTCTCTAAAATACAATATACATTGAAAAAATTTCTTAATGAGACAGAACATGATGTCTTGGATTGTAATCCAATTTAAAAGCCCGATCATTCCATATTTCTCTTTCAGGTTCATTCCTCTAGTGGAGTCTTGATTGTGAAATTGATTTGGAGTCGCCAGGTGGATGATTTTAACCTTTGTGTGTCTCATAATGATTAAAGGCGAGTGCTTTTAACATGTTCTGAAATAATACTTCACTGTAGTGGCCCAACACGTGAATCCTATAATATGATGCTTTATTGCTTTAATCCAGTCTGCTGACTTGAAAATTGGTATGATCACCCTTGGGTTCATAACATTACAACTATAGAAATGTTCAACAATTCATCCACCCTCAATACTTCAATTGATGAAGTATTTATACAAATTCTAAACTAAAATATCTTGAAAAAATATCAAGATTGGTTTACAAATATCTCAAACTGTATTACATAAATATAACTTAAATAAAAGACACTCAAAACTAATGAATCTATTTGGAAATATATTTATGGATTTATGGTTGCAAAGAAGAGAAATTCTAATTTGATAGCAACTCTTAGTTGATGATGAGGCCTCAAAGTCACTAACTACCTCCTTCCTTTGTGCATTTTGTTCCATAAATTCTGCAAAATTTGAGTCTAGTGATACCTTTTTATATCTCAATATGAGATAGATATGTAAAATGTGAAAGAGTTTATTGTAGATAAATATGTTATTGAGATAAAAATCTCTCAATTTCCCAAAATTCAGTTCCAGCTGTCCACAATATACTCTGCAAAAATATGTCTAAAATAGGATTTCGCACAATCTAAAAATTAGGCTGTGAAGATGTAAATGTATTTCTCATTCTATAATACCTGTGTAAAATGTGAGATAGGTTTTTTTATATTGGCCTCTTAGAAACACAAAACTCCTCTATTTTTTCAAAATTCATCTTGGATTAGCTACAATAGTTTATGCAAAACTATGACTTAAATAGGAAATTTCTAGAAAATGTCCCTTCTTGCTCTATTTTCATCTTTTAACCTTACTGTTCTTTAACTGTTTTTACTTTTACTTCAGATAAACTTCATTGTTGCTGGTGAAAGTGTTTTCATATTTGTTTAACCATTACTGCTTCCATGTTTACTTTTACTGTTTTACCTTGACTGCTATGTTTTTACTTTTACCTTTTAACAGTAAGTTGTATGTAACAGTGAGTAAAATATGTCGTGGAGAGTTACTTTGAACACCTTCGTTGTTGCTGCTGTAGATGTTTTTACTCTCTTAAAACCAATTTACTGTGTAAATTATCCTTTCTTTGCTGTATTGTTGGTTTTAGCTTGATTTTCCTTCTGTGTTATGAAACTTCTGCTTTAAATTCCGAGAATCTAGATTAAATAGTTGTAAACAGTTTTCTTAGTATGCTGATATACCTGCAAAAAAAACAATATTTAATGGAAAAAATATTTGTATGAAGTGAGAAATGGCTTCTTTTGCGTAAAAATGGTAACAAAGAGGATGAAATTGTGCAATTGGGCAGTTTATAAGCATTTTCATTCAATAGTGAATACATTGAATGCACAGGTGTATTGAATTGACAGGGCGGTTTGCACGCCGGGAGGAAAACCGCTTAGTGGTTTTCGCAAGCTCGAAGGTTGGTTGGCGGTAATTTTTGTGGCGATGCGATCCAATAAGAATTGGCCACGTAGCTTGGAGCAGAGCTTCTAAAACTACGTTTATTGCAAGGTCTGGGGTGTGTTAATCATCACACTAAGAATGTGCGACAAGGGATAATGATGGTCGGATCTAGCGGATAAAGATCAGACGGTTGGGGTGATGCGATGGAGTTATAGGGTTGTAAAAGGAGCGGAGCCCATTACATATTACATGCGGTAGGTTTATATGTATTGGTCGGGGTTATATATATAAAGAATTTAATTTAATACGGGATTAAAATATTTATAACAGGAACTAATACGTTCTGTTAATAAGTTAATAAAATGAAATGTAATTGCAGAATGTTAAAATACACTAAGTATAGTGTAAAACTGTTATTAGGGATAGATTTGTTCTCAGTGGGGCTAGTTTTAACATTTCAACATTTATATTTAGAATAGAGTATTTTTGGCTTTTTTAGGGTTTTTTGAAATAAATAGAAATTAATAAAGGGGTTTCACTTTTCTTATGTAAAATGTGTGTTTAACTTAGGAAAAGGGGATTTTTTCAAGGTGGAAAAGAGTGAAACAAGGGGAAAGAGTAAAAATGGAGGGGATGGGGTATTTTTACAATGATATGATTTTGGAAGGAAGTTAGTAAATGAAATGACCAATTTTCTTCTTATCCATGATTGTAAAAAACCCTTATTCATTTTTCTTTTTAAAACATCAAACTAATTAATTCTATCCTTATTTCTTCCAAGGGATGAGATTAAACTGTGGAGCTCCTTTTTATTCTCTACCTAACTACTAATCTACCAAGATTAAACTATTTGGCTAAATCTTTATTCTCTATGTAACACCATGAAATTTAAAGCATGAAAGGTCAAGATTAATCAGTTTGACTTTCATTTTTGACAAGCTGCACAGAATCTTATTTGCAAAAAGTAAACTAAAGTAGTGGAATTTGAATGTGCAACACTTTCATGTTTTTATTTTGTGGGATTCATATTTAATATTCTTTTGATCTTTGTTTATTTTTGTCCTTTGATTAATCTTTTAGGACATACCCTCTTCAAATTTTTAAATATGGGAATACATTTGCAAAAAGTAAAGGTATGTGCAATATTTCAAGATTTTAACAGAGCCATCACTCACACAGCTCAAAAAATCGAATTTGAAAGGTGAAAGGTTGAATTTCTGGGAGGCCCTGCTCACTTGGAACAAGGCACTGCTCACCTGGGACAAGCGTTGCGCATAGAGCAAAGGCGTTGTGCACGCACCAAAAGCGTTGTGCTCCTGCCCAATTTCACTTGCAAGCTTCCAAACTTCGTTCAGGTCCTCCAAACATTCAAAAAAAGGCTTCTACACTTCCTAGAAAGTAATTAAGACATCATTATGCCCTCCTTTCATTTATTAAGTGCAAATTTCATGGTGTCAAGATTTTCATGAGAAATATCTAGTTTTTTTCAAGATAGAAACCCTAGTTTCAATTCCTAGTCCCAAATTTGATCCTTGAAGACCCTTTTACCCTTCCCACATCACAATAAATCCTATCCCTACTCCTATACGATTAAATCCCTATCCAAAAACCCTTTATCCCCAAAAACCTAAGACCTAGGTGTTTCAAATTTCTAGGCTCCCACATCCCCATACTTGTAATAAAATTCCTATCCCAAAATCCCACCACATTTCTACTCCCTGTCACCTCCCTCAATTTAATAATCCCTTCCCCCATCTCCCTAATTTTTTCCATCCCATTCCCCACTCCCTAAACCTACATTTTACTCCCAATTCATCTCCCTAGGGTTTCTAGCCAAGACACTGTGGAAGAAAAAAATAGAGAATTCAGTGAGGAAGAAGAAAGGGAAGAGAGGAGGCCACACAAAGGAGGGAAGAACCTCAGACTTAAACCTACAAACACCAGAGAACTCATGGCTTCTCCCATTACTGTGACATGTTTTAAGTATGTAGGATGCTTTGACTTTTGTGAAAAAATACAAAAGGTCCAACATCACCCTGTTTTGATTGGGATTTTCATATCTAATCTTCATGATAACAAGGTAACCCTTGTTGGTGTCACTTTCACAGTATCCACAACCATCATAGCAGATGCCACTGGAATTCCAAATGTTGGTGAAAATTTTTACAAGGAAAAAGACTTGGAGAATCATTACTATGAGCCATATATCAAGCTAAGATACAAGAATGAAGGAAAAAGGTTGTTTCCTTTATCTTACCTCTTGGATAGTTATGCCCCCATGATGAAAATCATCATGAAGTAATTTTATTGTGAAGGAAGGTTCTTAGACTCTACACCTACCATATCAGGTTATTAATGCACTTCACAACAGTCAAAATGCTCAACATACCTTATCATATCTTCAGGAACATTGAAAAAATGGCATACATTGTTCAAAAGAGAGATTTTGACCACCGAATGAGAAGTTTTTTTCACCACTCTCTCATCAAGATCATTGTCCTCCATCACCTCGATCAATTGAACATCTCATGGGACACTTTCATATCTAATGACATCTTTATGGCTCTAACAATTCAACATGTTCAAGATGTGCCTCCACCATCTCATCCTTCCATCTTAGCCCACAGTACCTACTTCTACATTAGCTTAAACTACTTCACCCATTTCACCACCATCATCACCATTTCACACTCGGATTGGGTCATCTAACAGAGCTAAGATCAATGAGCTTCAAAAGACTAAAGTGGTTGAGATAGAGACATTGGAAAAAACATATCAGAGATGTCATAGGCAAGTGTTTGCTCCACATATTGTGGAAGGGGCCTTTCCTTATTCATCGGAAAAAAAGGTAGACAAAGGAAAGTAAAATATGACAGAGGCAGATATTCAGGAAGAAATTAGGCATGAGGGGGGAAATCTTCATGAGACAGAAATGGAGTTTGACCTTGTTGACTTGAATCAGCAAGATGATTATGAGATCACTAGCATAGTCATCAAGGAAAAAGAAGCCAATATTAGAGAGCTACAAAATAAACTTGATAGATCTAAAATTTTCATTACCTTTCTTGAGCAGGAGAACCAACAGCTAAAGACCAAACACTTCATTGATGAAGTGAAATTCATCAAAGCTCAAAGAGAGGCAGAAAAAGCTAAAGTCTTGCTTGAAGAGATACTAGAAAAATATGGTGTTCTAGACGAACCAAAAGAACAAGTGCCAATAATAAGGCCAAGGATTAGAGGTTTTAAGAGAGCCCTAGAACTAGAAAGGCAGAAAGAAAGAGAACTAGCAAATGAGCTCACTCTTAATGAGCAATTTGTTGTTGTAATCAATGAAAAATGAGAGAAATGGCTTGATAGGGCCAACCAACATCTTGAGAAGCTCTTGGAGAAAGAAAACAAGGAAAATAATATTTATAGGAGGATGGAAAAGCACTATGCTAAGAGAAACAAAATTGCAAGGTCAAAACTTAAAGAAGCCAATGCAAAAATTGAAACCCTAACCATACAATAAGAGGAAAGAATGCTTGATATCCTTGTTGAAGCTTCACTCCAAGCCTAACCCTCATCATCAGCCACCATTCAAAAAATTTTGGCAAGTTTTGATACATTTTTGTAAATTTTTGAAGTTTTTGTGCATTCCTAGACAGTCATGTGACAATTAGACTGTAAGGTGCACAATGTCCTAGGTTCCGCACACCTGTTTGAGGCATATTTTGGTCAAAATGAGACCACCATTGGATTTAGAATAGATAAAACATGCAAGAAACCAAATTTTCTAGCCTTTTTTGGTCAAATTGGCAGGTGAAAAAGTAAAAAAAGCTTAAAAAAGTCACAGTTCTGCCTCCTTTTTCACCTTGTCACCGCACATAAAGTAGTATTGGGAGAATCACTTTTTGGAGGGTAAAATTAAGTTAACTCTACAAACCAAGTACAATTTTCCAAATTGTATTGGATAAGCTTTCCAATGAGCTATCCTGAGCTCAATTTTGACACCTGCAACCCATCCACAACTCAGCTGCAAGTTGGTGCTGTGCACCTGAAATTGGCGCTGCACACTTGACACTGGCGCTGCACACCTGACCAATGTCTGATTTTTCCGAGTTTTCTCTGCAAGTTTGATTTTCACCTTGAGAAATCATGTTTTTACTTATGTAATTTATGGAAGTAAGTGTAATTATGGTTTTTTTACACTTACCTAAGGTAAATACATTAGGTGAAAAGTTTTGGTGACATGTAATGAATCTATTTGCAAAAAGTGAGGGATGAGTCAGTTTGACCTCCCTATACCCTAGGTATTCAGCTCAGTTTTTGGTGGAACTACTCCTCCTCTCATTGATTCGACCCCTGAGGTTGGGAGAGGTTGTTTGAGGTCTATATCATGTAATTTTTGACTCATTTCACAAGTTGGATGTTGATGCATTGATCAGAGACTCTAGTGTAATCTATTTGGCAGGAAATTAATGAAAAGGTTGTAGCTATTTCTTTGGGATACCTGTGGTATGGAAATTTAGCATTGTTCTTCTTATGTCTCATCATGTATGAACGTTTTGTTTCAAGATCCATTTCATTTCTATGATATGCTAGTTTTTAAGTTGAGAAACATAATACATCTCTCATGCTCTGTTTTAGGAAAACCTTCATAGTTTGTCCATCTTCTTCAGTTTAGAAATAATTCATGCTTCTCCTCACCTATCTGATCCATCTCACTCAAGAAACCTTAAATGGTTAGGTTTTCTATGTACCTTGCCCCATTGAATCTCTGCAACCCTAATCCTATTTGCCCTGACCTAGCCTCTTTGACCAAATTCACCCATCCAGAAACCCAATTCAAACAAACAAACCCCTGTACTCATACCTGTCCTAAAACCCTAATTCATCCAACCCTCTTGGCTGTGACATTGTGGAGAGATCCCTCTCCGGTTTGGTAGGGCTAGATACCAAGCCAAAATATTGGTTTGTGGTTACCTCTGTTGGGATTTCTTCTTCAGCCTTAGAGATCTAGCTAAGTGATAACATATTGGCGCCGTTGCCGGGGAATGGAAGATTTATTTTCCTTGGGTGTATGACAAGAAACATTGGAATTTGATCCTTTGGATGATAGGGTTAAGTTTCATAAAGACTGATTCAATAATTGCAGTGCTAAGATTGTAGAGCTGGCTTCGTGAAGATATACCAGAGCAAATCCCGATACTGATCCAATTGATCCGGTAGATGATCCAGGGAAAATTTTCTGAAGGAATAGATATCAAACTACAGACATTCAATCAGGACCAGTTCCATTGGTAAGATCTGTTTCTCTACCTGCTAAACTAATTTCTCTTGAAGATATATCGTATGATTTGAAATTTGAAATGTCATTGTTTAAATCTAAGTCTGAAACCTCTTTATTTGAAATAGTCTTCTATCCTTTAAGAATATTTGAGGTCAAGTCATTTTCTGAATTAGACCTTAGTCCTCTAAAATATTGGTTCTTTGAAGAGATTAAACCCGAATCCGACCTTGACATCAAAGATTGGATCCAATTCTACCATCAAGAGGAAATTCCTGTCTCAACTCAAATTCAAATTCAATCAATTGTAGTTTTTTCATCTGCATCTTCGACCTCATCATTCATACCTACTACTTCAATACCTACAACTGCTGTTCCACTACCTATTCAACCAATCCTTCCTATTGTCAATCCAACACTTCACTCAGCAAGAATCATGGCAAGATTTGACCCACTTATCTTACTTGCCCAATTGAATGATTTACCTCAGGGTTATGGGCAAAGAATCCCCTTGTTTTATGAAAACTCTACCATATCTGCAAGACAACATATTGTTAAGGTCACTGACTTCATAGACTTAGAGGAAGTTGATGTTGACAATGCAAAAATGAGGATTATAGCCTAGATCGTCTCTGGAGATGTCAAAATTTGGTTTAGGTCCTTAACTGCTAATTCCATTGCCACTCCAGACCATCTCATTGATTTATTTATAGCCCAGTGGGAAGTAAAGAAAAATCATTTACAATTTCTTGCTGAGTATGAGAACATTAAAATAAATCTCAATGAATGAGTCCAAGATTTGAATTCTCGCTTCAATAGAATTTATAATGAAATTCCCGTTGAGATCAAGCCTCCTCCAGGCTTAGCTCTCATACGTTATCCACATGCATTTGATCCTGACATGGCTTACAAACTAAGGGAAAGAAATCCAACCACACTGGAGGATATGAAAAAGAACGCAGTCAACGTTGAAGCAAATCTGCTGATGAAGAGAACTAGAGCTAGGAATGAGAGAAGAGTTACTATTAAAGATTAACCATCCACCTCATCTTCCGATGCTAAGATGGATACACTGATAAGAACTATTGAAAGGATGGTTGAAATGATGTCCATCACTTCGAGATAGCCTGAGGTCAGAAATCATAACTACATAGGTCAACAACAGCCTCAGTTAAGGATTAAGCAAAGAGAACAACGGGCTCCTGAGCAACCACCATAGCAACAACAACAAATTAGGACACCCTTGTAGCAGAAATATGCTCAAGGAGAAGATGAATACATATTTGTTGAGGAAAATATCCTTTTCAAAGCTAATGATCTGCCTATGTTTTTGACAGAAGATGAGGAGTATTTTGAAAAGAAAGATCTACTTAAAGGTTAAGATTTTATCGTTGCCAATGATCATGAATTGGAGACTGAATCAGATGATTATCAGCGGGGCTAACTGAATGCACTTAGCTCACAAAATAGGCAAATGCCATTGAGGAGCATAGATGTGCTGGTTAATCCCATTCATGAGAGAGCATCTCAGTCGAAAGACACTCAAACAAGGCAGAATCCTTCAAGCAATTAGAGTAAGGGAAAATAGCCTGTAGTCACAAATCAGAACAAGGTAAATCAACCATCCAAAAGTTCAAAAAACAAGGAAAAGGACAATCATAAGAAATAAGTTCCATCAAAGGACCATGCTGGACAACGAGAGATCGTCATTAAAGAGGTAGACAAAACCAATCCCTTTAGCCTAAAAACAAAAATTTCAAAGTTAAAGGTGTCGATTCCTTTAATCGAGCTTGTTAATAATAACCAATATAAGTCTTATGTTGCCAAGCTGCTTAAAGTAGATCCGTTGTTCGACATGGTCAATGTCGAAGATGATTAGCCCGAACTCATTTTTGGTCCTGCTATTGACGGTCTATTAGAAGATAGCAAGGTTCCTCCTTTTTACTTGATTCTAAGAATCCACCAATGTATTTTACATAATTCCATGTTAGACTCCAGATCATCCCACAATCTAATGTCAAAAGACATTATGGAAATGTTGGGCCTTGACATCACTTGTCCCTACCATGACTTATACTCCTTCGATACAGGTAGATTTCATTGTATTGGCCTTATTAAAGATTTGGTAGTCTCCCTAGAGAAGATTCCAGAAAATAATTTTCTAATCGAGTTGGTGGTAGCCGACATACTACCAGGGTTTGGCATGTTTCTGTTAAGATCTTGGGGGGGAAAATTACGAGACACATTGTAATTATACTTTTATTATGAAACTATCCCTGTTTTTGGGAAATTGAGAAAATTGTACCATGAAACCAAGATGAAATATATGATCATAAGCAAAGAAAATCCTAACAATCATCCAATAAATGTTGTACATACATATTTAGAGTCATTCATTTTGTTTAATGATAGCGGCTTAAATTATGTAGATATCCAGCTAGTAGATGTAGAATATGTTCCAGAGATTCATAATTGCATTAGAGAATTTATAGAAAAATAAAAAGAGAATAAGCCTAGCTCATCAGAACAAAAATCAGATGAAGTAATGAAAAATTTAGAACATCCATTGGATAAAGTGGAAGAAAGTATGAAAAAGCATGAAGAGACAGTTCAGAAAATTGAGCCAAAACAGAAATCAAAGTTTCAGCACTTGGAGGATGAAAATGTTTTATGGTCCATGGACTTTGATGGTGCCCTGGAGAAAGATGGGGCAGACATTGGAATTTGGGTCCACATCCCTTTTCATCAGCAGAATATGGTCCCTGCAAATCTTAGATTGTGCTCTTACAATTTAGATTTTGATTGCACTAACAAAAAAGTGGAGTATGAAGCACTCATTACTGGCCTAAAGATCTTGAAGAAACTGGGTGCAAGAAGGATTGCTGTGTATGGTGATTTAGAAATTTTGATCAAGCAAGTTAAAGGTGAACATAAAGCCAATCATCCTTGAATGAGAGAATATAAGAATTTTGTACTAGATATTTTGAAAATGTTTCAGGAGTGTATACTTACAGTGGTGCCAAGGTATCAAAATCTAATGGCAGATTCATTGGCTAAAGCTGCAAGCAATTTTAAGATCCCCATCTTTTCAAATAGGAAGTTTTAGATTCATGTGAAACACCGGCTTACTGTTCCCGATAACTTGCGGTATTGGTAGGTTTTCTGGGATGATAAGCAGGTAAATAACTTTCTCCAAGGTGAAGAAGAATTTTAAAATTGTTCCATAGATGAAATTTGTGATAAAGATGACAAGGATATAGAAGCAAATCAGATGGATATACTACAGCTGAAAGACAACAATATTCCAAAAGGTCTCATACCTTTGGAAGAATTGTTTGACCAAGATGACATATCAAGAAAGCCTACATTGGTGCTTATGGAAAAGGGTGTTGAAAATGTAAACATTGGGACAACAGGAAAACCAAAGATGGTTAAACTATCCAAGTCATTATCTCTCGAAGTCAAGGCTTAATATGTTAAATTACTTCATGAATTTTCTGATGTTTTCACATGGGTATATGCATATTTAAAGGTGTATGACAAGAGCATCATTCAACACACTATTTCGATAAAGTCCGATAAAATTCCCTTTCGAAAAAAGTTGAGAAGGATAAATCCCAAATTGTTGCTATCAATTAAAAAAGAGGTAAACAGAATTTTCAAGTCCGGTACTATTGTCCCGATCAGATTCTTCAATTGGATTTCAAATTTGGTCCCACTAGAGAAATCCGGCTCTACATAGATTTCAGAAACTTGAACAAAGTGTCCTTAAATGACAACCATCCATTTCCGAAGATGGACCATATACTTCAAATAATTTTCGGTTATTCCCGTATGTCACTGTTGGATGGCTATTTAGGGTACAACCAAATTTTGGTGCACGAGGATGATCAGGACAAGACAACATTTACTACACCTTGGGGCACGTTCAAATATGAAAAAATACCATTTGGTTTGAAAAACGCAGGGGCCACATTTCAACGGGACATGGACATAGCATTCGCCAATGAAAAATATGTTTTCTTGGTTGTTTATTTAGATGACTTGACAATGTTTTCACATTTTGATGATGAACATTTGCACCATTTAAGAATTCTTTTCGAGATATGCAGGAAGTTCGAAATATCTCTCAACCCAAAGAAAGCCTTTTTACCATGGAGGAGGGAAAACTTCTTGGTCACATCATCTCCAAGGATGGGATCCGAATTGACCCTTCCCGTGTTCAAGCAATTCAGCAGATTGGTTTCCCTCACAGCAAAAAGGAAATACAACCATTCAATAGTAAGATGAATTTCTTATGTAGATTCATTCCTAATTTGGTGGAGCATCTTAGAGAGTTAAAAAATATGTTGAAGAAATATAATGATGTGAAATGGTCTGAAGATGCCCAAAAGTATTTCAACTTAGTTAAGTTTGCCTTGACTACTGCCTCGGTTTCGATAAGTCCTAATTAAACTACCAATTTCATAATATTTTCATTTTCTTCTGAGCACACCATGGCAGCAGTCTTGATGCAGAAAAGGGATAAAATAGAGCTACCAATTTCATTTTTCAGTCGCAATATCAGAGATGTAGCCCTTTGCTACAACATCATAGAGAAACATGCTCTGGCATTGGTTAAAGCACTGAAATATTTCAGAGTTTACATATTGCATTCACATACTCTTGCATATGTACCTAATGTAGTTGTAAAAGAAGTTCTCATGCAGAAAAACCTAGAAGGTAAGAGAGGGAGATGGATAACAACTTTACTAGAATATGACCTTGAGATCAAGCTCACCAAGTTGGTCAAAGGTCAGGGCTTAGCCAAGCTCATGGCTGAGTCAAACCTTCATGCTCTAGACATCAAATTGATTTCAGCCTTGTCCGAAAATGAAGAAGAAGCGAATCTCATTCAGGTATTCGATATCTTTTTTTCATCTCCACGATATTATGATATTGTTTATGTTTTGCAACACCTAAACCCTCCTATATGCATGACTAAGAGTCAAGGCAGATATTTGAAACTCAAAGCTTCAAAGTATTACATACTGGACAATGCACTTTACTGGAAGGATTCCGGAGGTGTGTTGCATGTTAGGGTCCCGTGATTTGGCCGATTGGTGAGCCAAATGACGATGTAACATCAAACCAAGCTTTGGAGCCCAAGGACCTAGCCTTCCTGGACTCAGAGAGGGCTCTCTCTATATGTGTAAAAGATGTCGGTGTGTTTGCTTATGGTATTCTGATATTAGGCTAGTTATGAAGTGAGTTTTTGATTTTTTGGTTTTTTAGGTTTGTGAGGGATAGAACTGATCAAAGATATAAACTGGATAACAAGATGTAGATAAACTGGGCTATGGGGTCAAAAAGGTCAAGGAAGCTATGAGATGATGATGTAAGGCTGCTGTAGGGCCGATTTGATTCAAGGTAGAAAGGATCTTTGGGCAAAATGGAGTAAATGGACATCAAGCTTGTGAAAGACGAGGGATTTCAAGTGTAACTAGTTGATAGCAGACATAAACATGTTATAGCAAGCCATTAATCATGCTAGATGTAACTATGAGCTAATTAATACATATAAATCAAACATTCCAGCCATACATAGAAGTATAAGACCCTCTAACTTTGGGAAATGGTTATCAGACTTTGGGGAAAACACATAAGAAGGACTAACAACTCATAAAACTATGCCGGAATGCCTAAACACAGTCTTTAAGTTATTGGGCACTTGGAAAAACAAGCTTTCATAGTTTTAGGCAAAGGGCTAGATCGGGACTAGGCCTCCTTGGTTCAACAAGATGATAAACTAATCAGTCAAAGAGATAGTTTCATGGACAGAACTATGGGCAGCTTATAGGTAGGCAAGGCACACAATACATCCTACTCAACATACATAGAACTTATGAATAAAACTAGCAACAATACCTTAAGTTACTAAAGAGCAGTTAAGAATTCTTTAGTATAACTAAGGAAGAAGAAAACATAAAGCTATGAAGATTCAGGAATTTTGAGGTGCCTCCATGGGCATATCTCAAAATCAATCTCTACTGATCTATAGCAGCAAGAAGCATGTATTATGGATGAAAACTAGAAGACAAAAACATAGTAAGAAACACTATACCATTCTACCATGTCATGGAATCCATCACCAATCCTTCATCATTCATCAAAAGCATCCAAGAGGCAGTCCAAAAATCATAACACAAGTATGCTCTTCAAAGCTCATATGACCAATATATTGATTCTTCTCTCAAGTTCAGCCTCTTGTTTTACAATGAAACCCATGGAATAAATAGGCTTGAGGAAGGAAAACCTCATGGAGCAACTAGCTATCCCATTGGCCAAGTCAAAATATCTAAACTTGTCCTTGAGGCTTTGCAAAGCCCAAGGCACAAAATATCCCATAAAATATCTAAAAAAACTGCTAAAAACGGAAATTATATTGACTTTACATCATTTCCCAAGTGTAAAAATAGCTAAACGCACATTTGGGAAAAGCAGATTTTTGAGGTTCAAAAATTACAAAAATACTTCATATTTATGTCTGAAAAAGGTCCCCTGACTTGGTGGAGGAAATTGGCAGCCTTCCCGGTGTCTAAATGAGGCTCATGATGGCCCGTTGGAAATCTCTCTGTGTCTACTTTCCGGTGCAACTGAAATCACCTCAATCTGATGTCTGGAAGTTCCCCAAAACTGTACCTATGTGCAAAAAACCAGGAAATAGCAGACTGCTGATATGGCGGGCAGAATGTGCAAAAAATGGGCATTTTTCGCCAATTTGAGGGGGCGAATGATCTCCAAATGCTCTGAAAATTGCTGGGGACCTGCTAATAGAATTATGTCATCCAATGGTATCATCCTTCTCCCTTGGTAAATCCTCAAACTGAAATGGCGAAATTATGAGTTTTCGACCAAAAACCCAAAAAATGCCAAAAAACAAAAAGTTGTCGAAACGGGCCCAAAATTGGCACATATGACCCTCAGGGGTCCATAGCAACATGCTCCGAAGCCGATGCCAAAATATCAAGAGCTGATATGCTTTTCTCCTTTTTCTGTGTCCGGCGCTTCCCCTTTGCCTTCTTCAATTTCTCTTGGGCTGCCTTTAGTTTGCGCCTGGCAAACTGATTCAACTTCTGAAAGTGATGAGTCCTCTTCCTTTGCAGCTCTAGATCTCTGTTCACCCTCTCAAGCTTCATTTCCAAGTGTTTGTTAGCTCTTTCAAGCCATGCCTCTTTGTTTTCTTCAATTTCCTGCTCAAGGAGTGTAGTGAGAGGAAAGGCTTGGAGATGGGCTTGTTCTTCTGCTTTCTGCTTTTCCAAGGCTCTTTTAAGCTCGATGGTCCTAGGCCTCTTCCGCCTAGGCTGGTCTTCCTCTTCTTCCTCATAAAACTCACCAATGAGTTCTTCTATCCTTGCTTGCGCCCTAGCTGCCTCTTTCTTATATTTGATCGCCCGTGCTTCATGAACAGCTGTGTGAACATTCATCTATTTGTTTTCAATCTCCAAGAAGTGGTTGAAATTCCTTGCCCGTTGAAGATCCTCCTCTAATGCCTCAATTTGCCCCTCCTTACGGATTAGGAGATTTTCAAGAAGGCGGGCCTCATTATCACTGTCATCGCTTTGGATAGGGATGACAGCTAATGCACCTCTATGCTTTGTACTTTCTCCAACTTTGCTTTTACCTTTGAAAGCCAATCTTGCGCTTTTCCTCCTTGGCATGATAGAAGATGTCCTTTTGGGAGATTTCCTCTTGCTAGGAACAACCTTTTTCACTGTTAGAGTGGCAGCCTTAGACCCTCTTTTCCTTGCTGTGCTGAGTTTTGTTCTTTTGGGAGGAGGAGAAACAACTGATTTACCTTTGACATCTTCCTGAACTTGCTGCTCTCCTTGAAGCTGCTGGATGTCTTCTTCTCGCTATTCACTTGGCTGCCCATGTTCGCCAACATTAGCTTGCTGTTCTGCTTCAATGCTTTGTTAAATTTGTGGCTCAAGAGGTGTCTCAATTTCCTGCCCAACCTGCTGTTATTCATCTTGTACCTGCTGCTGTTCCTCATCTGCTGTCTGCTGCTGTTCCTCAATTTGTACTTGCTGCTGTTCATCATTTTCTGTTTGCTTCTGTCCTTCATCTTCTATCTATTGACCTTCACCTTCTATTTGTTGCTGTTCCTCATCATCTATCTGCTGTCCTTCACCTTCTATTTGCTGCTGTTCCTCATCATCTATCTACTGTTGTTTACTACTCTCTCCTTCCTCCTGTTGACTTGGCTGTCCAGTAGTCATTCTGAGCCTTCTAGGAGTAGGCCTACTGGACAAAGGTACCGGGCGATGGATAGGCTGAGTGGGAGACACATGGACAGGAGGAACAGTAGAGAAATCTGGATGGCTGATGAATAAATCCCATGGAACCTCTTTCTTCTCTAGCTGGTATAGGAAGATAATCTTGATCAAAGAATGATGAAAAAGGGAAGGGATTTGCAGAGGTGGGGCCTTCTTCTAGACAGTAGATGCCATTTTCTCTATGCTCTTGAACAAAAAGTAAGGGAGGTTTAGTTGCCTGCTTCTAGTAAAATGCATCAATAATCGGACATGGTAGGCATAAACTCGATCAAACCTCCCTTCACAAGTGAAATATTTCATTATGACTTTCATAAGAGGAGCATAGCTGTCAAGAAGATATGAAAAAGGGAAAATAGCAGTGAAAGCCTCTCTATGCTCAGGCTTGATGAAAGGTTTGTAATATTCTAAGTCAAGATGAGCCTGTTTAAACCATTTTTCGCCATGATACGGAATCTTGGTGGCCTTGGACGCATACCTTGGAGAAATCTTGAAATCAAGCCCTGCCACTTGGAAATGTTTTTCTTTGAATCTCAGGGCGCACAAGTGTGTTAATGGCGAAATTTTTTTGACTTCTTCTATCTTCTGGCAGAAATCTAGGCAGCCTACTTCATGGAAGTTGAAAAGGACAGATGGATGAGCATTAACCTCTTCTGTAGAGAGTGGCTCATATCTTTTATGCAGACCGCTCCTGCTATCTTGCCTTGGAGGCATTTTGACCTGAATATGATTTGGAAGAGACAAACTGCCTCACTGTGTGTAAACTGCCCTGTTAGAGTCAAATTGTGTCAATGTACTGCTTTGACAGAGAAATAATGTGATTTGGATGGTTTGCAACAAGTTTCTTTGTAATACACAACCTCTGCTCTCTTAAAAAGTAGCCTTCTACCTTGAATGTACCTCAGCCAGGCAGATTTCTCAATAGGGTACCATATAGTAAAAAGGAGACAGACCGCTGTGTAAATTTCCTGTGTACAGTGTTAAGAAATCACTTTTTCTTGTGAATTTTCAAAAGATCAATCAACACATTTATATCTGTGTCTCCAAGGTAAAATTCAATCATTAAAACCCTGCTCTTCAGAAAGTGGCCTTCCACCTTGAAAATATCTCAGTCAACAACTTCTCAGTAAGAAATAATATAGTGAAAAGAAGGGCAGACTGCTAGGAGGAGTTTGCTGTGAGAAGTGCTAAAATCACCCTGTTCTGTGAAATTTTAGATGTCAATCAATACACCTGTATCTCTGCCTCAAGGTAGAATTTCAATCATTAACAACCTGCTCTTCTTGGAGTGCAAATAAAACAACAGACTTATGGATATGCAGTCAAACTTTAGTGTAGGTATACAGTCACTGTCACAGTCCTGAGCTAAGATGACAGAGTTTGAAAGGCTTCAAGAGTTTTTTAGGCAGAGGCTATGTGAATTTTCTCCTTTCAAAACAATCAATGGCTCTTTATGAATGTAACCCTCTGGCTTTGGCAGAAAAACACCTTTACTCTATAAGCACATCCATTCATCAATACGAGCTGGAAAATCAAAAGGCAAACAAGTGGCAAACATAGTGAATACTGTCCCTTTGTGAGAAATGTGAGCAACCTTCCCCTGTAGCTTCAACCTATAAATTTCTGCCTGCTCTAGAAGCTTTTCTCCTACTAAACTTCACTGTTCTCTATGTATGTCACTTCATTAAACAAAAACATGCTCATAAAGTTAACCCCGGTGTGAGCATACAGTCAAATTCACATTTAAAGCATAGGTAACAGGGTTTTAAAAGCTCCAAAGCTTGAGCAAAGGCTGTAAGAGTTTCTTCTTTTCAAAATAATCAAGGCCTCTTTCAATATAGAATACCAGTCAGCCTTGGAAGAATGTCTTTATGCCCTCTGAAAATCCACTTGAAAATGATCTTTTGAAGAACAGAAAAACAGTCACAGAGTAACCAGTGAACACTGTCTTTCGGTGGTTGAGTAGGGTAACTCTGCCCTATGGTGCTTTAAAGAAATGACACACCCTTGTCCTTGATTAAACACAAGGTGAACACACAAGGTTTTTAACTTAATCACAATTTCTTTCCCATAGGCACTTCTAACAGTGAATTTGTCATTCAAACACAGCTTCAAACTATGGGCATTTTCACAGAAAAACCATTTGACAGATATGATGATGTGGCAAGATAAACGGGGATAGGCTACTCTTCAGATTTGACCTTGACCTTGCTTAGGCAGTTTCTTGAAATATATGTCGATATGTAAATGTGGTCAAACTCAACAATTTGTCCCAACCCTTACTCTCACACCACAGTTTGAAACAGACCTTTAAACCTTCCTGTCACTTAGCAAATTTTTTGAAATCGAGGGGAAAATATATAAGAATACCTTCAATTTTGATGAAAAAACCCTTGGGGAGGGCTGGAGTAGCACCGGAAGTCCTTCAAGCCTGCGCGGCACTCTGCAGGGAAAGAACGGCGCGCCAACAACCGGTGTCAGGTGGCTCTGTCGGGTCGGGCGGGTGCCGTGTACAGGCGCGTCGTGCGATTGTACAGGCGCGTCGCGCGTACACTGTCCGCCTGTGTAAAATCGCTCCCAGGCGCGTCGTGCGAATTTCCAGGCACGTCACGCGGTCACAAACAGTGCAATCTTCTGCAATTTGACCCGAACCTTCTTTGCTTGATGCCAAGGGTAACACAGAGCTTTGTTTGAAGTTTGAAAACGAAACATTCACTCTCCGATTTCACCCTTATGTCATTTCAAAAATTTTCAACGATCACCTTTGTTTTAAATGTAAAATGAAATTTTTTTGGTTGGCTCTTGCAAAGTCATCACAGTCTTTTTGACCCCTTTCACTAATAACCTTCGGTGTATTTGCAACCTGGATTCATAATCGATGCACGCATTTGAAGATTTTCTATGCTTTTAGACCGTTTAATCATGGACCAACCCCTTTATAAAAACAAAAATAGCTTAAAAGCCAGAACTCTGTTTTACTTATGCACAGGTGTTCGAAGGGTGATTTCTTGCCAGTTTTGTTCCTTGGGTGACAACTTTAACACCAAACTTCAAACTTTGAAAAATAACTCAATAACCTTCATCATCTCTGCCACATGTGTTTAATGGTGCTGGTGATATTTATGAGGTAAAGTAACCCTTCTTTAAAACTTGTCAAGAAAATACCTGAAGACTGACTTGTTTCTGAAAGGACAGGGTTTTTTTTGTCAACCTGTTTTGATAGTCTCGGTCTTTAACAACTTCTTCAACCTTTTCTCTTTTGCAGGTGCCCACATTGCTGTCATCATTTGGATTTGGTTATGGTATTTTGATTTGAGAAAGGTGCCTCTTTTTCAAAATACTTCCCTGCCTGTAGGTGTATCATCTATGATATATCTGTTCTTTGGAATAAAGAAAAACTGTGTTTGTTTCAAATCATCTAAACAAAAACAGTCCATGAAAATAACCTCTTTGCCTATTCATAAACTTGTATGTCTTTTGGGAACAAAACTTGAAATGCCTCCCATCAATTGTGATGTATATTCTGAAAGGGGAACTTTTATGAACCAGGAAGAACAGGTCTCTTGGAAACATAGTTATCATTTCCTTTGACCAGTGCAGTGATCTTTCTTTGTAACAGAATCATCCATAATTTCAAACCTGTCCACTGCTTTGACACTTTAGGTGATATTTTTAACAAGGAAAAACCATTCAAAATCTGTCAAAGAGCATTTGAAAGCTGTTTTGTTATTTAACAGGAGATAGTCTGTCTTCTTCTAACTTGTTTGATAATTTCTGCGTCTAGGTGATTTATAAGTTCCTTCTTTGATTGTAAGTGCCATATTTTAGTTGCATCCATTCATACCATATTTCTCTGTTTACTTGAAAGGTGCTCCTTTAGACTTCTTGGCATGTGACAGTGAGGTGTTGTTTGACCCTTTCTCTTAAGGAAACAGCCCCCTTTTGTATCAATGGCATACATAGTCAAATTGTCTCCTGTCCACTATGAGGTATAGTTTGACAGACATTTTCCTATGGGTAGGAAAAACAATACTTTTTGAAACATAAACACCATCTTTTACCTGTGTAAGACTTTTGCTTTCCTCCTTTGTCTCTTTCCAATGCATCTTAGACCAATCAGTTTTTAACAACATTCAATGCCTTGGCCATCTGCTCATGAAAGAAGGAGGCCCTTCACTTGGCAGAGTATCTGAAGATTGTTTGATAAGCCTGCCTGGAAAAGGTTTCCTTGGATGTGATGGTAAGCAAACAAATTTGAAAAACATTAATACTAGCACCTCTGCTTGCAATCACCACTGTGCTTCAGAAAAACCCTAGTCAAAGTGTCACTGTCTCACTGTACTGCTTTGAGGGGAACTAAGATGTCATTATTTGCTTTGGTCATCTTATGAAAAATTATTTGAAAGATAGTCTCTGTGACAATGGAGGTTAGCGCCCTTTGAAAAACAAACACCTTTTCTTCTGCCTGTGTGATGACATGATTTGTCAGCATCCCTTCAATTTGGTCTTGTGGAAAAGCATGCTGCTTATGATTGGAATTGTTTTTACTAATGGTATGCCTCTCTAAAGTTTCATAAATTCACATGATTTGAAAACTTATCATGACTTCCTTTACAAGACCAAACTCTGTTTTCCTTTGAATTTGCATACTTCAGACTCTATCCCTGTTATGATCATTACTCACATTCAGAAAACCTGGAGTTATCCTTTCACTGTTCAGTAAAAGGCAAACCTGGGCTTCTGCAATCCTTTAAGTCAATATTGGCCAGCGCCCTCTGCTTGTAGATGAAGGAGGCGCCCTAACCCTCTGCTTGTAAATGAAGGAGATTCTTGGCCATGACAAATTACCAGTTTGCTGTGACAGTGGTGTTCTTCTCTTCCTGTGATTTTTCATGCTGGAAGGAAAATGCAAGGTCTTGATGAGTGACTCTCTGTTTGCAGATATATCTCAGGCTCATGTTACATTTAGGCATTTGTTCTTCTAACGTAGATTCAAGCATTTCTCTGAGATGAAGTTATTTTTCTGTCTTCTTAGAATCCATAAAACAATTTGTGAAACACCCTAATGTCGCTTGGGCTGTGGTTTACAATAGATGCTGGTTCTAGGGGTGTGATACTTCGCGACTTAGAAGTTGTTGTCAATTTCATTCTTGAGTAAGGTTGTAAATGATTGGTGTGATTAAGTTTTTGGCCTTTTGATGGTTGCCAAGGGTAAAATGCCTTAAAGCGCCACTTCCTAACATAGGGGAGACTTTTGAAATAGATTTGGATTTGCCTTTTAAAGCTGATGGGCAGACCAGTAGGGCTGAAGCTAGAAAAAATAGTAATAATGAGTTTTGACCTTGACAAGGGCGGACTGAAAAGTAAGAGGGCGAAAAATTTTTTATGAGGGTTTTCTAGATGACAGATTGACATATGGAATTCAGCTTCTAGAAAACTCAGCTATGGATATAGTCATCACTGACATGTAAAAAACATTGATGGCTAACATTGCAGAACTGTTTGGTCGAAGAAGAATCTAAGGAAGTGATGAATGACTTCCACAAAGGAGATTGTGTGGGCCACCTATATTGGAAGACCACTGCAAATAAAATATTGAGAGAGGGATATTATTTATATGCACTTTTTGCAGATGTCTACAAAGTAGTAATGAGTTGCCACGAATGTCTAGTTTTTCAGGGTAAGAGGAAGCTTCTCCCATTACCTCTTCAACATATTGCAGTACATGCACTATTTTAGCAGCGGGGCCTAGATTTCATAGGAGAGATTCACCCAACAACATCCACACAACACAAGTGGATATTGACAACCACATATTACTTTACAAAATGGATCGAAGTGATCCCAACCAGGAAAGCAACATATTATGTCATCATTCAGTTTTTAGAAAGTAATATTTTGTCTCATTTTGGTTG